>VXBZ01010000.1:626-22918 GCA_013399135.1 Heliornis fulica | reverse complement strand
CGCCGGGAGCTGCGTGCTCGGCGGTAGGCCGCGGCCTCGCCTGGGGTTTTCCCTACTCCACGTGTTTCTCTGGTGGGCCTGAAGAGCCTTTGGCTTTCGGTACGAAGCCTGGAAGCGGCAAGTTGTAAAATACCCAGTGGTTGGCAAATACCTGCGTCAGCAAAACTGTGTGCTCATAATTGACTGGTCTTTTTACAGGCTGTGAGCTTAAAGCAGACAAGGAGTATAAGTTCAAAGTTGATGATGAAGAAAATGAGCATCAGTTGTCTTTGAGAACGGCAAGTATTGCTTAGTGGCTAAATTATTAGTTAAACCAGTGCATCTGTTAAACAATCAACTATTATTGGGAGTACATCCCTTTCAGTATTCGCTGCATTGTAAATAAACACAGTAGTTTAAAATACCCACTTATGTTCTGTTTACAGCATGCAGTACATGTCTGGAAAGTGCAAGCATGGAATTCACTAAACATACATGTAACAGCATTAAAGGCTAGAATATACACACTTGTATCTCTAATGCAAATAGTTCAGGTATTACAGGAGTGTTAACAGTAACCCAATCTAAACCAGGGGGTTACATTTTTGTTTGCCCTTTGTGTTGCCCCCCTCTAAGGTTGTATATGGCAAATGCTGTCCTTCAGTTCATCTCACACACTGCTGAGACGGATGCTCCTGGAAATAAGGATCTGTACACTCTAGTTGTTAGGTGTGTCCTTGTTGTTTTTGGGTGTCACAGCAAGCAAGACATGGTATTTCAAGGCTTTTGTTCTGGGCTGAGCATGTTACTTCTGGTTAGCAGATAATAGGCCACAACTTCACAAGGAAAGAATTGAAGAGCTGTAGCATCTCTACCTTACGGTTTATTACTGTGCTCATTTAAATACTAAGAAATGCCTTAATGACACCTGGAAACAAGCATTACAGTTGTGGATTGCTTCCTGGAGCAGGACTGCTTCCTACAGGGTACTCATACCTAGTGCTATCCAAACTTAATCATGGGTGACACTGAAAGCCATTTATTATGCAGGCATTAGTTTGTGAATCATGTGCCTGCAATTCTTGCCTTCTATGAAAGTTGCAGTCTGGACTCTACTATGACTTAATTTATTCTTAATTAGAATTGCTTTTGAGGGAAGAAAGTAACGGTAAAGTATGTATAGGAGGAGTTCATACAGAAAGTTCTTATATCTGAACATTTGCCATGGATATGAAATTAGTCACTGAGTGATTCTTGAAGTGTATGGCTTTATCCAAAAATTCTGCTTTTGGACACTTACAGCATCTCTCCTTACACTGTGCACTCTTCACGAGGGGAGGTGAAGCAGTTCAAACACATACCTCTTTAGTTTTTAGGGTTACAGGGGAAAAGTATAATAACTCGTCTTAAAAAAGATGATACACAGGAGAAATGGGGTTATAGTAATGCTTCCAGTTTGTCATTTGTTAAAAGAGATTTGGAGGCCCATCAGTTACAAACAGCCACAGCCTTGACAAGCAGAGAAAGGAGTTCAAAGTAAAATGTGAAGGTAGGAAATAATGCCAGCAGTAAGTGCTGTAGTATTGTCCAGAGCAGTTGCAGATGACAAGAGTAACTGAGGGTGCAGGGTGTGCTCTCTTGTCCTGGTGGGTAGTCTCACCAGCTGAATGATTCAGTGCTGCTCTTAAAAAATCTGTGATCCCAAAACTTGAAAGGAGAATCCTATATCCTGCTCCTCAGCTGCCAGTCTGATAAATCCTGTCTGGATCATTACAGCCTGCCTTTTCCTCAGCTCTTGAAGAATGGAAATTGTGGTTGTGTGCTGCCGTCTGCAGTATTTACTCCTCCATGGGGAGCAGCAAGCTTTCATGGGCAATGGTTAAAGGAACAAGAGAGCATTGTTCACTTAATTGTACTTAAGGGATTCTCGGTTTTCACAGCTCTTGCACATAACCCTGACTCAGATGCCAGAGGCTCAGAGAACTGGAATTGCAGGCCTGTCCCCTGTCTGTCACTGAGTTTGACTTCCTGCAGCTATGAGTTTTGAATCTATAGAAAGTGGCAGACATGTACCTCGTGTAAGGCATCCTGGTACTTGAGTTGTGAAATGCTGTGGGACAGCAGCTCTGAATTAATGCAGGAGGTGTATGTGTAAGTTAAGAGTATTGGGCTGAGCAGACTTGCCTCCTCCTTGAATGTTACGATTACATAAGCAGAGGGTGTGTAGTGTGATCAGAGGGATTGCAGGTGAACCTTAGCAGGAAGGGGAAGAGTAAAGGCTGTAGTAGTGATAGTGGTTTTGTTTCCCTTCCTCTGGGCATGTGATTGTACTTCCCTTGAGCCAGCTTCAGTGCTGACTGGACAAAAGGTCTCTTCACGCTTACCGGAACCCATGCTTTGAGCTGCACCTTGCAAGTCCCAGTGTTACAAGGGAGAGGGTACTGCTTTGGGGAGGAGTGGGACTGAGTAGTTGGTGTTACTTCATAACAACCTCAGTTCTGAGAGATACGAGTGAATGGAGTTTGAATAAAAGACTTGAGAATAACTGGGGGGGTTCTCAGAACGTGCACTGCTCTTCACTTCCCAGGTTACTTTGGGGGCTGGCGCCAAAGACGAGTTACACGTTGTGGAAGCAGAAGCATTGGACTACGAGGGCAACCCTATTAAAGTAGTACTGGCATCTCTGAAAATGTCAGTGCAGCCTACAGTAAGTACAGAAACTTGGGAAACTGCTCTAAGTTGGGGCTGGGAGGTTAGAAAACCCTAGAAAAACTTAACAGTTCAAGTGTAGTCAGTGGGCCCAGGCAAATAATCAAGTTCTGGTGTGTGTAGCAATTACAAGCTAAGTAGGAATAATATTTTTTGCCTGGTAGACTTCTAGTCATAGACTTGTTCAAATCAATGCTTTTAAAGAAGAAATTATATTAATAATACATGTTCTCTGCATGCATTTGCAAGCAGATACATCTACAGCCTGCATACATTGCTCCCTTTGAGCCTGGGCTGAGAAAAAGGTAGTTTTTCTGCAGGTCCTGAGCTCATAAAAGATTCTAGAGATTACTGCTCCCCTTTCTTAGTGCAAGGGCACCCTACTTGTCATTCTTGCCATTTGCAATGTGATTAGAATCCACATTGCTGATAATGCAGAGTGGAGCAGAGCAGTGCTGGGACTAGTAAGATTGGTAATATGCAAATTGGCATTGCTGCCAAGAGCTAAAGAAACAAATGTGGATTTGGCTGTGAAAATTGATTTAATTATGATAAACAGGGGGAATGTAGTAAACCCTGTTGTGGCTTATTGTCTCTCTAAACACTTCTGGAATATTCTGCCAGGTGGAAACTTGAAGTAACTATTAAGCTGTGGAGTCTGCAGGTGTTGGTTTCATTTGAACAGCTTGTCTGTTAAATGCACTTTGCCTTACATATTTGAATAAATAACAGTACTTTTTTTTCCTTAGGTTTCATTAGGTGGCTTTGAGATCACACCACCGGTGGTCTTGAGGTTGAAATGTGGTTCAGGACCTGTGTATGTCAGCGGTCAACATCTTGTAGGTATGTGGTGTTACTCAGGTTACTAATTGTGATCCGGCTGCCTGTCAGCACCAACAGAGCTGGAGTGATGTATCTGGTATCTCAGGCAGTACTTTTATCTGGTACCGACCCTCTGAATCTTTAATTCCCTGTCCTCAGAGGCACAAGGTAACTGGAGGGCAGAGGAGTTAAGAAAAGGTATGAAAGCATTTCTCCTGCCTCTTGTGTGGGTAAGCAGTTTGTCAGCCTTGCAGTTAGGCTTCTAGTTTCTCTGCTTATAAATGTGTGTTAGGTTCCTGGTGCTGGTGTTTACTAATCAGTTGGGAGCATGAGAAGCCTGTCCATGTAATAGTTAAAGAGATTGTGCTAAGGGCTAAAGCAGCACTAGCCTTCTCCTTTGCAGAATTGTCTTTGAGATGGATCTTTCTCTCCAGATATTCTCCTCAATGCATCCCCTCATAAATGGAGAAAATGTTCTTGCATTTCTATGGCTGCTTTTCTGGGAGGAAGGTTACAGGCAGCATAGGGACAGTCACTTGGCTTGGATTTTAGTGTGGTAGTAGTATGTGTGCAGTAAACTGGGAGTTTCTGAACTCAGTGGTTGGATTCCTAGTTGGAAGATTCCTCCTATCAACTCAGTAAGACTGCCTATTTAGTTGTGGGTAAAACATTTCTCTCTGTTCCTTACTAGCAATCTTTTTCAACCATTCTTAAAAGAGGGGTTTTTTTACACACTGCCTTCATTTTATCAGCATTAGAGGAAGAACCAGAATCAGATGACGAGGAAGATGATGCAAAAATTGTCAACACCTCAACAAAGAGACCAGCAAGCGGAGGAGGAGCTAAAACACCACAGGTATATACACTTCAAATCAGCTTGTCTACAGAATTTTCTGCTTTGGCATTACCTGCCTGTAGGAGTAAGCAGGTGGATGATACATATAAATCACTATGATTTACTATGTGATGTAGTTGTAGCAGTGGGGAAGGATTATTTTGTACTCTAGTCTCAAGCTATGGAAGTGTAATTTAAGTACAGGTAGCTTCCAGAGCATTGCTGGAGGGGCTAATATTAATATAAAGGCTGCTTTTATGTGGAAGCTTTGTCCACTGCAGTAAATTGAGTTAGTGCAGGTTCTAGGGATAAACATCAGCATACTCAAAGTATAAATGATGATGGAAGCTCTAGTGCAGAAGAAAAGATTCATACTGCTTGTGTATGCTGTAAAATTGTCTGTAGCTTTTGGTTTGTCAGCTCTACATCCTGGGTTTTCAGCTAAATTGGTGGAAGATAGCCTTGTAATTAGACCACAGATTATTTTTGATCAGGGTTGCTCTTCAGAATAATGACAGTATACCTGAATTTTTTTTTAAGAAAAAAGCAAAATTATCAGAAGATGATGAAGATGATGAGGACGACGATGAGGATGATGAGTACGTATTGTTTTGATAATGCATTTTGAAAAACAGGGTTAACTTTCAGAATATGAATTATGACATAACTGGATGCTAAGTAAGCAAGCTGTTCTCTCTGCTGCAAAAAGTAGAATTGCATCTTTTATCTCTGCAGTGCAATTGAAATTAGTGTTATTAAAATCTTGTGCCTGGTTGTAAAATTTAGTTTCATGTGATTAATAAACTTTTAATAAATTTGGATTTTTTTCTTGGCATTAGAAGTTCAAAGAAATGTTCCTTTAGTATTGGAAAAATGAACACGCTGAACTGTGTTAACAGGAGTAGGGCATTTGGTCATGTGTTTAGATCTTGCTTTAAGTAGATTTGGGAAGGCTGCTTCCTTCACAAATAAAACATTTTATCAGGGTGGTGGGAAGGAGATGCTCCTTAGTGTGGTTAAAGGAATCCTGAATTGTGGTATCTACTTTTCTAATTGTAGTGATGAGGATGACCTGGAGGATGATGAGGAAGAAATTAAAACGCCTATTAAGAAGGTAAGTGGTGTGTGTTTATGCACATACATTGTGACCTTTTTCACTCATAAAAGATTAAACCCTGAACTTGCCAGTAGGTGTCAATTAACTGTCCTGAATTTGAGGAGTCATCTGAAGACCCCTGATGTGCTATGGGGCAGGGTGCTCTGTTTCAGTGAGATGTCTGTTAGGGTGAACTCTGCATTTGTTGTAATGCAGAAGCTGAGGGTGTCCTATGTGCGGTGTTGTCTGTGATTACAGGCAAGGTACCAGTATTACAGTAGACTGGGTAGCATTAATGGGCAGATAGTTGCTCAAATGTTGGGCACAACAGCTTGGAATGTGTGAAGAAATGCTTTTGTCTTGGGTTAGTCTGCACGAAGGAGTTCCAGCACTGCAGTGTCTGCATCAAGTGTGTGTTCATGTGCATGTGTGGTGGTCAGGCTGGTAGGATTTTGTGTGCCTGTGGCTGCTGAGCACTAAAGTCCTGCTCAGAGATGTGAGTTGTGCTTTGCCTTTGTTAGTCCTGCATCCTGTGAAAAAGGTCTTTTTAGCAACCTGAAGTTTTATAGAAGGATTTAAATGTGAGCCCACGGGAAAAGATTCACTTCAGGCAGCTAGATGTGAAATGGCATCAGCCCTCGGGTGCCATCTGGTGGTCATATAATCGATGACACCTTGGCAGCTGCCCAGGTGTGTAGAAGGTAGTAGGGTTTTTTGAACTTCTTTCCTTTGGCTTGAATTTAGATGTTTGTATCTGCTGTTTAGAAACAGTAATTTTATATTTTTCTTGATTAGGACAGAGCAGTATATAGCAAATTTCTGTAGGTGATAGAGCACAATAGTTCAAGCCTCAGTAAAACCAATCTGAACTGGAGATTTCCTGCCATCTAACCAGATTTAGTGTGAAAAAGACATTCTCTTTAATTATACAGGAATATCCCAAACGTTTCTGTATGAAATGCCAAACAAGCAGTAAGGTTTTGATTCAAAAAACCCAAACAAAACCAAGTAGTGCTGAGTCAGATCTTGGAATTGCATCTGGAATTAGTCTAGATGGCACTATGCAATCCCCACAAAAATCTGCATGGTGTAATATATAATACAAGGAAAATGTAGTGGAGGTCCCACTTGAACTCTGCAGCATACATGTGTTTTGCTCAAAGGAAACTGTTGCATGGGTGGTAAAAAGGCTTTGTTATTGTTAATTAGTATGTCACTACATCATGAGTATTACATTGATCAGCTTAATGTTTACTAGCAGTTCTTCATGGTAAATTGACTTCAATGTTTTCTTTTTAGCCTGTCCGTGAGACTTCAGGAAAAAATATGCAGAAAGCAAAGCAAAACGGAAAAGACTCTAAGCCGTCCACACCAGCTTCTAAATCAAAAGTGAGTAAAGACACAAGTGTGGAAGCTACTTTTTGTGCCTAACAGTAACTCCAAATGCTGTGCTAATCATTAAGTTATTTTTTTTTTTATAAAACATGCTGGGGATGCTGTTAATTGCTTCATGTTCCACTGCAAAACTCCTTAGTGATCAATATAGACTTCAAACTTGGTGTCCTTTTCCTTGTTTTAGAGGAATGTGTTGCTAGCACAACTTGAATTTCTGTGACTTTTTGAAAACTATATGAAGCATTTGTGATAGGTTGGTGGTTCTGTATAAATTCTACAGTAGCTTTTAATGTTCTTGTTTCATAATCTTCATTTTGTGTACCAAATAGCTTTGTGTTTGTGCAAGTTCCTAATGAAATACATAATTTTTCAGACTCCAGATTCCAAGAAGGACAAATCTCTAACTCCAAAAACACCCAAAGTCCCTCTGTCGTTAGAGGAGATTAAAGCAAAAATGCAAGCATCTGTAGATAAGGTGAGTTTTGGAGATTCCAGGTTTATCAGTGGTGTTCTTATACTCAGAATTGGGTGGGTTTTAGAACTGGTTGCATGTCAGATTGGTGTGCTGTTAGTGCAGTATGTTGGTGTTGAACCTCAGAGCAGTGAAAACTTGCTTGGGACAAAAGGATGCCTGTGTTCTCAGAGAACACTTGGCTTTTGTATTCCACAAGTAGTGGTGATTTAGGTGACAAAAATAGTCTCAGTTAAAATTTGAAAAACTCAAATCATACACCAACAAACTTTGGGTGATAATATTCCACAGGTGTTGTAACTGGTGTGTAAGCATTTTATTTTGGGTGACTAGAGTAAGGCAGAGTTGTTGCCAGGCTTGGAATACCTGGAGCTTAAAGCAGTATCCAGCTTAGATACCCAAATGCTTGTGTGGTTTTCAGAAGGGAGAGATAGGTGCTTGTGATGTGCTTTAATGAATTGGTGAAGACCTGAAAGTGTTTGGAGTTAACTGAATCTCCCTTCAATGGATGCTTTGTCCTTGGAGGTCACAGGGCAGTCACTCTGCTCCTGGTTGTTGCCAGCTTTGATTAGCAGTTATGCATGTGAGTAGCCTCATAGCTGGTTTTTAAATATAAGAACTACTGCATTTTAGTTAGTTTGGTTGGGTAGAAGTGTCTCAGGTAGCAGTTCTTTCCCCCTTAGCCAGGTTTGGAGACCTGTGTGCTAGCTAGGGCTGGGCTGTAGCCAAGTACACATCTGTACTGCAGA
This sequence comes from Heliornis fulica, assembly GCA_013399135.1. Lineage (NCBI taxonomy): Eukaryota > Metazoa > Chordata > Aves > Gruiformes > Heliornithidae > Heliornis > Heliornis fulica. Next base: position 14,861 of record VXBZ01010000.1, on the reverse strand, counting down.
GGAGGCGGTAGTGAGGGCCTGACATGGGAGACAAGGAGTTCTGGCTTCTCAGTTGTGCTTACAGATAGTGTGTTTGGGACTGAACCACAGGCTTAGTTTTGGCTGATGATGGTGTTATGAAGAATTGTTTGGTGGTTTTTTGTTTGGTTTGAGATAAACTTCCCTTTTTACAGTGGCTATCAAAATCAAACATCATTTAATGATTTAGAAATATTTTTTGCTTCAATTCCTCGTGTTTTGAGGCAGTTTTGTCCCAGAATGCAAGGTAAGGGTTTGTTTAGTGGATGCAGAGTGAGCAGTGACAGATTGTGATCAGGATTGATGCATATCCCTCGATTGTGAAGCTGACAGCGATGGATGGTGTCATTCTGCAAGGTCACAGTAACCTCTTGGATCCAGTGGATGCTGGGGTGGGTTTTTGCATGGCTGAGAGGAGCCAGGGTTAGCGTGATCACTCTGCAGCGTAAGCAGGAGCGGCTGTGCTGCGCGCAGCAGACCCACCTCCCTGCGGAGGGAAGCGTGCAGACCGGGTAACTGGCAAGTAGCCTCAGGATTCTCTGCTGCTGGGAAATGCTGTGCAAGCACAAGTATGTAGAAGCAATAACAGGCACCTTAGGCAAAAGGTTTGTCCATTGGCATATACAGTAGTGTTTTAGCTGACAGTTGGCAAGTTAGCAGCTTTAAAAATCCAAACTTAATTTCCTAAATTGCTAGTGTGGTACTGCTCTATTATCTAAAAATGTGAACAAGCTGATAGAAGAGCATCTTATAATGTGCTGTATTTTGCCCAGAGATAAGAGATGATAAACCTAGGTCCATGAATTCTTGAACCTGCTTTACATGTATCACTTCAGACAGGGAACAAATATCCCTAGAATGGCTTTTTGAATTATAGAACTGATGTGTTAGAATGAGGCTTGAAGGGTAGGTGGGAGAAGAGTTATACTTCAGCTTTGGAGAGCTGAAGTTGAAAACCAACCTGTGAAGGATAGCAAGCAGTGCTGTAGGAAGAACTCTTAATGGTGAAATTGGTTCTAGTTTCCTGACTTGGGTATGAATATTGACTACAGACAAGGAGATCTTGGTGGTGAGTGCTTGCTGCTCGGGTTTGAGTGTTGAGTGGCTGTTTTGGTGTGTGAAGTGCTCACTCCAGTGGGCAGTAGCAGCAGGGTACTGTAGAGAATCAAACTTTCCCAAACAAAGCAGATTGGTTTGGGATGCTGCAGGGTGAGTTCTTCATCTGTATTGCAAAGGGCTAAAGCTTGGTAAGTTAGTTACTGGAACCATTATATGACCTGAATATACTAAAGCTCAGTTTTTTTTTTCAAAATAGGGTACTACCCTTCCGAAGTTGGAGCCCAAATTTGCCAACTATGTTAAGAATTGCTTCAGGACGGAGGACCAGAAGGTAACTGAATTTATTTGAACTTGATAGGCTCCAAAAACTTTTATAACCTGACTTAAGGATTCTTTTCCACTTCTTAATCTTTACAAGCTTTGGACTCTTTCAAAGGGTTACAAACCACAAACAATACTTCAAATTAAATAAATGGGAATGGTTTTAAGGGTTTAGTTGGCTAAGATGGGAAAGCTAATATTTTATTACATTTTTCCAGCTTTTATATAGTTGGTAAATTATCTCTTGCTTACTAAACCCACAGAATTTTCCTTTTGGCACCGTATTGGCTAAGGAAATGAGCTGTGGTTTTCCTTGCTGCTGAATTTGGCCACCTAGGACAGTCTGCTGCTCAGCCTTTTGTTGGGGAGGGTGTCTGGGAGGGGGAGCTGTTTTGTGATTGAGATTATGGCTTGTTACATTTTCTCCCAAAGTCAACTGAACTCTTAAAAGAAGGCAAGCCAAAAGGTGGTATCAGGAAGCAAGTTTCTGAATTGGTTATTACTCAACATACTGGGCTAAAATGTGTCTTGGATTTCCCTATCAAAATTCCTGCAAGTCAAAACCTTTCTTGCAGTGACAGAATTCCTTACGCTTTCCTGCTTCCCTCAGTGGTTCAGAGTAAACTTGTCTGATAGACAAATTGATAGGTTCTTGAAGGAATGTTTAAAAGCAGTTAGCCTCAGCTACTGGAGTTGGTCTGACATGAGCCAGGGTAGGCAGAGTTCAGCCAATGTTTGCCTTGCTGGTCCACACCCATCCTCTCACTTCCACCTTCGCTGAATCCATAGTGCCGTGAATTTAAATGGATAAATCTTACAGTGGAAGGATCCAGCATTTTGCTTCTGACTTGAATCTTCTCTGAGGGGAATGTGGGTTTTTGTTGTAATTTCATGTCAGTATTTTGTGGGATGAGTGGAGATAGTAAACTGAAAACAACTGGGAAAATGGATTTCAGTTTCTAACTCTTTGTGTGCACTTCCAGGTCATTCAAGCTCTCTGGCAGTGGAGACAGACTCTGTAAGAGAAGAAAACAGTTTAAACAGTTCATTAAAATCTGCACTCTTATTTCTGTAACCATTATTTGGCTGTCCTTTTTACAAATGCTGAAAGAGCTTTCCCTACTGTGTCTGATAAATGTCATCCAGATTACCTTGCCAAGAATGTGTTGTCCAAAATGCCTGTTTAGTTTTTAAAGACTGGGCTCCACCCTCAGCTTCATTTTAAGTATGTATGGAATGTTTTGATAAGACATGGTGGTGTGGTGGTGGTCAGACAAATGGAAATGGTGGGGAGACTAAGTGTACGTGGAAAACAAATAAAATTTAGTATTTTAATAAAGTACTATCGTTTCTTTTTTATGGGTTGGGGTAGTCTGGGGACTGGACCCGGAAGAAAACAGGGCTTTCAAGTCACCTCTCCTGGGGACTGCTGCAGAGTATTTTAGCTGCTTTACCTTTAGCTTTCTCTTTAGCTCTTTAAATATCAGATACTCTCATTCATGTTACCTCAAAACCAGCCTTCCTCCTCCAGTTCCATGGGCTTTACAGCTGCTGAGCAGCAGATGTAAATGGTAAAAGGGACTTGAAGTGACCACTAATTACATAATTGTGTAAAACAGCCTTTCCTGCAGCTCTGCTTCTGACCTGCTCCATTGGTCTTTGGTTTATGGTTTCTTTTTAACAACTGAGTTTGCAGGGTTTGTGACTCCACTTGTAAAATGTAATACTTGGGATTTGGGAAGTGCTGGCTGTGTGGTTCCTCTGAGGGGCTGCAGTCTCTGAGGCCCTCGGTAATGACTGAGGGGTTTGTGGAGAACAGAATTCGCTCAAGGCTGTAGGGTGTGCCTGGGGAGACCAGTGCCAGTGGATAGATTCCTGGGAATGATGAGGAGCTAATCCAGCAAATCCCAAAAGCTCAGATGGGCAGGTCCTGGGCTCCTCAGGCCTTTTCTGATCACTGCCTACCAAGGATGCTAAGCCTGAGTTCAAGTGAACTGCTGTGCTGTTCTTGGTTGTCAAAAGAAAATGCTGCAGTGTAAGGGCTCTTCCATGTATTCTTTCCTACCTGGATATTGTGCCTGGCACTGATCCTGAGGCTCTTTGTCTAAATGCTGCATTACCTCAGATGCTTGAATGCTGTAGTGATGTGTAGCAACTGCTACAGGAGTGAAGACTGAGTACTCACAACATTGTTGTAACAAACACTCAATCCCTGCCATGTGTGAGGTTTAATGCAGGCTTTTAGGAGGCTTCAGCTCCTCAGAAACTTGATAACATGAGAGTGTTAAAGCACAGGTAAGCAAGTTTTTTTTCACCTTGAAGGACTTGGGAAGTTGGGGTCTTACAGTAATTACCTTAAGACATGGTAAAAACCTTTGGGCTGTGCTATCTGGGTGTGGGGGTTTTGGGGTTTGTTTTTTTTTCCTGGATGTTCCATCCAAGTCAGAAACAATTTTGTAAAATTGTCACTGGAAATACTTTTTTAGTGTTTGCTATTATAAAAATACTTTATAGTTGGAGATTCTGGGTATGATGGAAATTACTGTGAGTCTCCTGAAGCAAGTTTTTCTTGGAAAAACAAAGCCAAGCATGGTGCATGGTAGAAAAGTGAGACAGCACAGGTCTAGTACCAGAAATTCATTTAAGCTGAAGTATGACTGCAGTGTGTGAAAAGTCAGAGTACAGGGGTTTGAGATGCCTGGTTTGGTGGGGTTATGTCAATAGATGATGTCATATGCACAAGTGAAAGCAAATTTCCCTGGTGAAATAGAGCTAATGGCACAGCTTATTTAAGCAAAATTGCCCAATTTTGGCTGCAACAAGTGAAAATTGTACAGTAATTTCAGTAAAAGCTCTGCAGCCAGTACACAGATCTGAGCACTCAACTTGAACACAGCCAGGGCACTGCCTGCCTGTGGGTCACCCACCAAAGTGGGTCTGTGGGGTACAGCCACACTGGGCGTGAGGATGTGGGGAAGATGGATCCCATAGAGATGGTTTGAGGGGAAATGGCCTAACCAAGGTACCAGAAGGCAGATCTGCCAGCTGCAACTTAGAAAAGATGCCTTTCCTTGATCCCTGCTCGCTGCTGCTGATGGTTCAGTGTGAGGAGTGGTTGGTGTGGCTGTCGCTGTCCTGCTCCTGCCTGCAGGGTCACCTGCCCTCTTGCTCCCTGGGCAGACCTTAGCCCTGGATCATGGCTCTGAAGGCTTTGCTCCTGCTGGGACTGGCCATGTGATGAGCTCTGTGGGGCTGGGCAGTCGTAGCCTCTAGGATGCTCCCGTGCAGCTGCTGGCTCTTCCATTTTGAACAACCTCAATGATTCAATTAAAAATTTATCTCAGTTTAAGCTCAGATGTGAAAATGCCTGTTGAAGAGCCCTAATACCAGATGTGGATTCTTGGAGTACTGCTCTTAGCTTTGGGCAGAGTTGAAACACGCTTTTGCCATGGTGGTAATGGTATGGTTGCAACAAAACTGTAAAGCTTTGATAGCCAAGTTGAAGGTTGTGTGATCCTTGTCCCTGAGGATGGGTTACTTGAGAGCATGGACATATGTAGTCAATGTACCCAAGCAGATGTTGGCTTTTGCAGAAATACGCAGGTAAACAACTCTTAAACAACTCTTCTTCCCTTTACAGGATGGTGGAACACCTCTCCAGGTTGTCCCTCAACCACTCCCCTCACATGTCTCCCTGCCTTCCCTGTTGCAGGACCCTTTTGTCCATGCTTTGTTTCATTCCTTATGATGAACAAGGTGGTGTTCCCCTGCACAGCACGGTGAGGCTGTGTGGCTGAGCCAGTGTGCAGGGCACTGCAGCAGCACTGTTGGTGGTGTTGGGACTGCTGGTGGTGTTGACTGGAGCTGCTCCACATGGATCTATTTTGTCTGCAAGTCCTCTGTGTTCTGGGTACCTGGTTTTGGTGGAGGTGACAATAAAATGTTATTGTCCTGCGATAAAACCCATTTTCCAGCCTCAGGAGGTCTTGATCTGTGTCATATTCCTTGGGATGTTGAAGAAAAGTCCTTGTGGTCACCTTAGGTCTGTCTCTGGTTGTTTGCTCCTGTGGATCAAGCCAGCTGGCCAAAATGATGAGGACAGGACCCTGTTTTGCCTGCGCTCAGCTTGCTGCAGCCCTTGGAGAGGAATGGCTCGAGCATGGCTGGCAGGAGGGTGGGGGGAGTGTGTGTGGGCTGAGGTAATGGAAAACAGGGCCAGGATGGGTGGTGGTTCTGGGCTTCGTGCCACCCAGACGGTCCCGCAGGGGCTCCGTTCATGCTGGAACACACTCTGTCCTCTCCTTCCCCAGAAATCTTACCCAGATACCCCAAGCCAGGTCCTGTCTGCGTCCAACGCGCCATTACTGACTGGCAGCCAAACTCTCCCAAGTTTTCCTTCCCTCTTCCCCTGTGGAACAAGCACATGGGGTGTTATTCCTCTTGCTGTTTTCCCAAAGGCATTTGAAGACCAGGTCCTGCTTAGGGAATGTCACAGAACAAGCTGCAAAGGAGTTGGGTGGGTTTGAGCCAGGTGTCAGCCGGAGCATCCACGTGCCATGGCCATGGTGCACTGGCAGCAGGTCCTGGCAAGCAGCAGCACCTGGTACTGGTTGTGATGAGCGAGGTTTGGGGGACCTGGCAGTTATTAAGGGTTGCTTTGTCCGAGTCCTGGCGCTCTCAATCCAAGTGAGGAGAGCTGGGTCTGTGAGATGGGGCACTGGAGAAGTGCTGTGGGACTTGGAGGTGTGCCTGAAAGGGCCTGGCTTGTCCTTCCTCCTGCAGACAGCAGAGGGAATCCCCTGCTCTCTCCTTGCTGGTTGTGTTTATCTGCACTCACACTTTCAGGAGCAGTTCTGTGTTGGGTCAGGGCTTCAGTGGCTGGCTGGACTGTTTTGTAGTGGACTTTAAGACAGACCTAATTTGAACCAAATAAATCCATCCTATCTTAATTAACATTTAACCTATTTAAGTACACCATGGAGACTGCTGGACTCTGATAATTGTATGTTTGCGTGAGGTGACTTTTGCTCTGCTCTTTAAACTCTCTTTGCCCTTCCACCACTTCCATCAGCTCTCCCCAACCAAGCCAGAAGAGCCTGCACAGCAAAAAGATCCTGGGATAAAAGAAAGAACAAGAAAGGGTAATGAATAATAATACTAATTAAAAGATTGTTTGGGCCTAAAAGTGAACGGGAGAGACAGAGACCACCTCCAGTGGGGTGTTTGGGGGGGGGTGGGATGGCTGCTGCCTGGAGATGTGCTCAGCTGAGGGCATGGAAGTCAAGTACTTGGACAGCAAAAAGAAGATACTTAGGTCACTCAGAATTGATATGCCTGCTTCATCTTACACAGAATGTCAGGAGCTGGAAGGAACCTCAAAAGATCATCTAAGTCCAACCCCCTGCCTGAGCACTTTGTGTTTGTGCTGCTGCTAGAAATTGTTTCATTTTTACACTGCAGGTGATTTTGATAGAAGGTTCCTGCACTCTTAGTCAAGATCCCTTCACCTCGTTGCTGGTGCCCTAAGCCTGCCGCCCCCCCCCCCCCCCATTCTGTTGACTTACCTGGTATTTAAGAGAAAATAGGTTCCTCTTGCACGAGGATGTGAGTTTTCAAAGGCACTTTCAGATCAAGGTTTCTTTAAATTTATTTTTAATGAGCGATAACTGCAGGGGCAGTTGAAGGCACATTGTGGCTTGTTGAGGTGCTGTAGCCCCCTGTAGCCCCCTTCACCCGTGCCTGGTTTGTGTCACTGTTCCCATTACTCCTGAGGTTTCTCCCAAAGCTGTGGTTGGGGTGGTTTTCCTAAGAGCATCCGTGGTGAGACAGCCCATGCTGCATTGTGGCTGTGTGTGTTACCCAACGTGCCGGCTGCTTTAGCTTCTGTGCCCTGTGTGAGGCACGCGTGTGCGGACACCGACCGCGCCCGACAGCTACAGCCACCAGGTAGAGCTTCTGATCTAGCACACAGGCCACTGCTGGCCCTTAGGAGATTCTCCCTGTCCCTGAACTCCTTTTCCAATGCCTTTAAGCCTTTCCTTCATTTTTCCATGTGGAAATTAGCTAAGGGCAAGAACATGTTGTGACTTCAAAGGGGATCCAGCAAAAGGACAGGGGGATTGGAGGAATTTGGCTTCTTTAGGGTCTCAGACTAGGAGAGATGCTTCTGCCCATTCCCTCTAGCTGTATGGTTCTGGATAGTCCCTTCCAACTCACTCCAAATTCTAGATCTTGCTGCAGTCTTCTCCTTGCCAACTGGGTCCACCACAGCTCCTCAGGCTTCTCCTCTGTCCTTCCTCTGACACTCACAACTCTCCTCCAGTGTTTTCTACCCATTTCTGTTGTGAGCAGCACTGTCTTGCTCTGGCTCTCTCAGGCTCTAGGAAAAGCTCAAACACTGTTGCAAAAGTGATGGTTCAGCAGGAATCCATCCCCTCCCCGTTCTGTGTTGCTTGGCAAGGTCTCCTTGAGGGCACATCAGAGGCTGGTGTCCTTGTCACAGTCAGTAAAAGCTGCTGGTAGGAGTCCAGCCCTGGTGCTGTACTTCATGGGGATGGAGCATCCAGCCTTACCTGCTCACTGGGCCGTGAGATCCTTGTCATGCCCCAGGAGAGTGGGACTTACAGAGGTGTCTCTGACCTGTGACATTGTTTCTCCACAAAAACACCAGGCTGTGTATGGTTTTTTTGCAAAGAGCAAAGACAAGGAGCCACCCATCCGTTGTATCTGTTGTGTTCTTCCTCTGAAGCGAGGTGTGGCCTACAGCTCCCCTTCAGAAGGCTTTGGTAAAAACACACTTTCTCCAGGGCTGCTTTCAGCCAGAGCCATCCTGTGTCTGTCTCAAAGCCTTGGAGTTGCTCCAAGTCACCGGCTCAGTTGTAGCGTCACTGAAGACAGTGACATGAGGGACTGAAAGGTCCAGGACATCCCCAGGTGTTTGGTGCCTGCAGCTGTGTGTCCATCAACCCTGTCTTGCCCCAGTACCAGTGGTGGGACGTGTGGTTATGCAGCCTCCATGGGAGGTCCTGCAGTGGGGGGCAGTGGGCAGGAGCCCACATCAGTGGTGTGGGAAGGGATTGGTCCTTCCAGAGAGAAGGAGGCTCCACCAATGGGACTTGAGATGGTGGTTTGCTAGAGACAGCTTAATTCAAGAGACTTCAGTCAAAGAGCTTTATGTTTAAGAGCTGTCAAGCTGAAAAGCTCCAAGTTAAGGAAATATTAAGTTTTGAAGCTTAACAGCTTGTGATTTATTTTTTTTTTTAGGGAAAAATGAAACCATGGAGGAATATAAATCCAAGAAGCCAAGCCCTAGGATTTAATGCAGGCAAAGGCTGGAAAGTGGAATTTCCCACTGGTTGGTGTTGGGCTGTCGGCAGAGGTTTGTTTCTTCTTGCCTACTTTCAGAAGCATTCGAGCAGATACCACATGCTTTCAGAGGGGAGCTGCACTGCTCCTGGGTGGTGGGACCAAGGGAAGCCCATGGGCATCCTCCCTGTGCTGGACAGGCAGGACCTGGGGCAGGATGTTTAGACTGGAGGACATGGGGTGGGGGCACTGGAGGTGGGATGTCCTGCCCCAGCTCCGTCCCAGCCCACAGGAGGACATTGCACTGGGCAGCCCATTGTTTGGGTTTCCTATGTATTCTGTCATCCCATTACTCTGTATTTATATTTGCTACTCAGGATTTGCTTTTTCGATCTCCATTCTCCAAGGCCGGAGTTCTGGTGGCCAAGAAGGTGTCCCTGGCCAGGGCAGAGAATGCCAGGGGACCTGGGCTGATCTGCCTGAGCTCTCACTCACTGAGGAACTTCAGATCACTCATCACAGCTATTCATGCTGTCTCCATCCATGCTGTCTCCATCCAGGCTCCAGAGACCTTCATCCCTTTCATGCCGGGCTTCCCAGCAGCTATTAAATAGCAAATACCTCTTGCTGAGAAGATGGGGCCAGGCCAGACCTGAGTTTTAGTGGTGCCAGTCTTCAGGTCTCTTGACTAAGACCATAACCCACCCAGGTCCTGGGTCACCAAGGGATCGGTGCCTTGGCAGGGTTGGTGTTTCCAGGTCCTGCTGCCATGCCTGCTGGCTGGCACAGCACGCTGCTGTTGACGTGCTCCAGGTCGGCAGCTCATCTGCAGGGCTTTGGAAGCACACGCATAAAAACTCACTGAGCACAAGGCACCCAGCACCACCAGCACCACGCTTGGGCCTGTTTTAGCATAGTGAAGGAAAGCTCAGTTGTGTGTGTTTGGACTTGGCTCGGTGTGGGAACTCAGCTTTTCTGCCTTGGCTGTATTTACACCTCTGTCCAGTGTTCCACATCCCTCCCTGTGCCACCATTCTGCAGAGCGATTGCAGACATGTGCTGGGGCTGTGCTGATCTCCCCAGCTGACATGGGGTCTCAGGGCTGGTGAAATCCTGGAGTAAAAGATGGTGACGTATGGCTTTGGGTTGACTTTGTGTCTCCATGCATGCTTCCAGAGAATAATGGGATCTCCTGAGCTGGAAGGGACCCATAAGTTTCATCAAATCCAACTCCTNATTTACACCTCTGTCCAGTGTTCCACATCCCTCCCTGTGCCACCATTCTCCAGAGCGATTGCAGACATGTGCTGGGTCTGTGCTGATCTCCCCAGCTCTCCAGCTGTCTCAGGGCTGGTGTAAAAGATGGTGATGTATGGCTTTGGGTTGACTTTGTCCCTCCACACATGCTTCCAGAGAATAATGGGATCTCCTGAGCTGGAAGGGACCCATAAGTTTCATCAAATCCAACTCCTGCTCCACACAGAACCAGCCAAGTCAGAACAGGGGGCTGAGGGCATCATCCAGATGCTTCTTGACCTTTTTCCCTGGGGACCCTTTTCCAGTGCCCAACCCCCCTCTCAGGAAAGAGCCTTTTCCTAACATCCAGTCTGACCCTCCCCTGTCGCAGCTTCATGTTGTTCCCTCAGGTTCTATCCTTGGTCCCCACAGAGAGGAGATCGGCGCCTGCCCCTTCGCTGCCCCTCGTCAGGAAGCCACAGACCATCATGAGGTCTCCCCTCAGCCTCCTCTTCTCCAGGCTGAACAACCCCAGGGCCTTCAGCCTCTCCTCATCAGACTTCCCATCCAGACCAGGGAAAAAACCTCAGTGTGCTAAAACCCAACTTCCACCTGGAACTAATTGGTCAGAGCCTTCTCCATGCCTTTCGGATGTGGTGGAGTCTGGGGCTTCAGAGGCTGAGCATGAGCACCCAGCACGAGCAACCCTGTGTCGCACTCTGATGCCCCACGGTAAAGTGAGGTGCCAGTCATGGCGCCAAAGGGTCCGAATAGCTCTGCACCAAATCATGACTTGGTCTTCTTGGGTTCAGACCGTGCTGGTGCAGGAGCCTGGAGCTGCCACCTCATGCTGCTACCTGTCCATGGGGAGAGCACTGTGGGGCACGCTGGCTGTGCTGGAGGATGGAGAGGGCTGCAGAGAACATGGCTGTGCATCTCTGCTCCTGGCTGCACCCTCCTCCTGTGGCTACTTGCAGGGCTCCATGTCTTGAGGAGGTTGGGCACTCCTGTTAACCCTTTCTGTGGCCTTTTTTTCTCTTCTCTCATGTGTGAGCATCAGCAGGGCCATTGGCCACGCTGCCACTGAGCACACTGACGACGGGCGAGTCGCCTGTGAGTTTTCATGCACATGACATGTGTGTAGATAGATGCAGCTCTGTGCTTCGTGCTTCAAGCGGGGCTTCAGCCTGGCACTTTGTGGCTGGCCAAAGCTGTCCTGGCTCTTTGCTCTTCGTGGTCCTCCTGCAAGGTGGATGCTGAAGGTCATGCTGCTGAGACTTATGCCCGGTCCTCACAGGTGTTGCTTCAGGGTTGTTTCAAGGTGTGTCTTCCATAACTACATGCCTTCCCTGTCCATGCTACATGGCAGAAGTGTTTCTAAACCACTTCTTGCCTCAGGATGGAGTTGCCTTTTGGTGTGGAAATTGGATAAAGAGAGAATATGTGTGACAGTCCTTTGGAAAGCTGTCTCTCCTTTTACTTGGGTGTAAAACGCCGAGGCCTTCCTTACGTTGGGTCTCAGTAAGAACTGCTGGGATGCAGAAGATGACAGAACAGCCAGCGTGTGGGTTCGCTCACCAGCGGCAGGGCTGAGATGCTGAGACAAAATGTCACCTCGGGGAGGGTTATTTTTCCTTTAAACCTCAGATGTGAAGGGGAGGGCCCTGATGTACCAGGTGCAGCGGGGCAGGATCCTGTGTCAGCCGCTGCTGCCGGCTTCTCATTCACACTCCAAAGGGTCGTGCAGTGGGTGGAGGGGGCTTCCTGCTCAAGCATGCTGCTAAGTCCTCAGCCCCATTGAAGGGGTTTCATGCTCTGTGAAACGTCCGCTCCATGGGTGATATGGACCACTGGAGCAGGGCAAGGGAAGCTCATTGCACGGGGGGCACCTTCGCAGCCCTGCGAGTGAAAGGTCATGCTGCTCAGACTTTGCTTTGAGCTGCTGAAGAGCAGGCACTAATCCCATCAGCTGCAGTCTTCATTCAGGGATTTGCATCTGTGAGGGAACAGCAGTAACCCAGGGCGTCCTGGGCAGTGTGGACACCCCACCTGGCCCAGGCCTCACTTCCCAGAAGTTGGGAAACTCTCGGGAACACGCTGCACCGGCCTTGACACCTGGAGAGTGCCATATGGTGAATAAATAGCACAGAGGTGCTCATCTTCCAGCAGGCACCGGCTGCTCTGTGCTGGGAGCCGGATCAAGGAGCGGCCTTGGGCGGTGAGGCAGCAGGCACGGGCACCCAGCTCCAGCAGTACATCTGTCCATGCACATGGATTCCTGGCCCCATGCAGCTACCAGGGATTTCTCATTCTCCGCAGAAGCGTGAGCTGCGCCGCTGTGCTTGGTGCTCAGCTGCGTCCTTCAAGGGTAGATGGAGATTCACTGAATATTGGTGGTATTCTCCAGGTAACCATCAGGGTTTTAAAGATTAAAGGGCTTTGTTAGACTGCCGAGGTACAGAACGTGGATCTAGATTAAATAACGAACCCATGTGTGATTGCAACTGCAGTGTTTTCATAGCTGGCAAGAGAAGCTGCTGTGCCCACTTTAAGGCCCCTGGTCTGGTGCTGCCCCAGCAGCTCTTGCTGTCTGAGGGGCCCAGGTGCCTTCTGCCCTGTGCTCATCCAGTCTCTTCAGCAGCCAAAGCCCCGGCTGGGATGCAGAGCTGGAAGCCAGCACAGCCCAGGCCAGCATCACCTGTGATGAGTTTTCCCAGGCAGAGCTTGAGGCTCTGCTGTAGCTGCTGCAGTTTCCCCTGCTGCTGGGGGAGCCAAAATTAAACGTGCTCGTGGCAGCATCACAAGTTATTTTTCTAGCTGTGCTGCTTCCATCTGGGCGCAGAGGCCATGGCGTGGCTCGGGTGTTGGGCCATGCCCTCAGTCGCTGTCAGAGGAACCTTTTCTTGGTGGTGGGTGATAGGGCTGTCACAATGCAAAGTCCCACAGTGGAGGGACAGGTGCTCATGGCCATGGCGGGACCTCCATCCCTCCCCCAGTACATTGCCCATGGCATTTCTACATCAGACTGGCCTTAGGAAGGCACAAAGTAGAAAAGCACAAACATCACTTTAAATACCAGGTGTAAAGTGTCCCTGAGGTCCTCCAGGCCACCCCATGTGCTGGTAATGTAAAGCTGGTGCTGCGCTTGGTGTGTTGAAGGCTCTGGCTCTATGGGGAAGAAGGGTGGGTTATGTGGGGGATGCTTTAGGCTTGAAAGCCTCCCAAGAAGTCCACAGCATTTTCTGTCCTTGTAGAAGGAGGAAAATGTGCTGCTTTCAACTGGTGCAAGATGTCACCAGTAGGAAAGGTGGAGCTGTGAGTCTTGGGGTGAAGGACCTAAGGTGCAGCAGCAGAAGGAAAGGTGCAGCAGTGTGGGTGATATTAGGGCAAGGATGGGGAGCAATTTTCAGGCTCCCATTTTCTGCATGGATCCTCCTTCCTCCAGGATAAATATGGGGTTGGGAAGAGTGAAAGGTGACGTGGGCTGTTGGCAGAGCAGGAGAAATCTGGTTTTGGATGAGGATGACAACCCTGGCCAGGTGCGGTCTGCTGTGGGCTTTACCCTGTGGCACAGGAGCCTTACCCGTGGGTGACTGAGCAGCACCCAATGGAGCTCAGGCTGTGTTCCTCCCCACCCAAACTGCCTTGAGGAAAACAGGCCTTGGTGGTAGTTGGGAATATATCAGATATTCTCACACCTAAGCTAAACACTCCTATTTTGTGAGTCCCTGGATTCTGCTCATAGCATTTCTGTGCTGGGATCTCAGTGAGCTCAGCTTGCTGGGCTTGGAAGGTGGCTCAGATGGTCTTGGCCATCCTTGGACAGTGCCATGGGATTGCTGTGACAGGGATGAGTGGTGTTGGCGGCATCACCAATAGCATTGTTTTATTGGTTTTGATTATGGATCCATAAGACTGGAAGCGTAGAGTCCATCAGAAATATCACCTGTGTGTATTACTGCTGGGGAGTTTGTATGAACTTCCTTTGGTCACTGTTTGTAGTGGGTTTGCAACGTGGCTTCTTTTAGAAGTGTCTAGAAAGTTTGAGAGTCCGACAAAGCAAATCCCAGCTGGGTTCCCAAGGCCCAATCCCAAACCCTGTTACTGACAAGGCCGGGCCAATCAGCGCCAGTCACAGGCCTCTGGGAATCACATTTTAGAGAGAGAAAAATACAAGCAGACGCATTTTGCCCCCAGAGAAGGGAGTGAGAAGATGGGAGAAACTCTGTAGACACCAAGGTCAGTGAAGGGGGAGGAGGAGGCGCTGAGAGAAGATTCCCTGTGGCTGTGGAGAAG
>VXBZ01009998.1:313486-328836 GCA_013399135.1 Heliornis fulica | reverse complement strand
GGCCAAGTTGGGACAGTGGCAGTACAGTCTGGGGCAAACCCTTCACATTCCACAAAGAGCTGGCAAAATTGGGCAGCATCTAAAGTCTACCAGGGCCACAGGCTCTGCAGACAGGGAACTGAACCAGAAGCTGCAAGATCTGAGACCACAGCTCCCAGAGATGCTGGCATGTCAAAGCTGTGGAGGTTCAGCCTTGCCCAGCACGGACACAGGCTCCCAGCATTTCCCTTCCTGCTGGGAAGAGCTTGGCTCCAAACCCAGTGGGCTGACCACAAACCCCGTCTGCATGAAGATATTTGTTAAAACACTCGTTCACACTGTAGCCATGGCCCTGGCTGGAAGAACATATATCAGGCTTTTTTGTCCAACAAAATCCATTCCAACTGTCTGGGAAGACAGCAAGATCTGCCATCGTGCTGTTTTGAAGGGTTTAGAGCTCACTGCAGCACTTGATATCTGCATATAGTTGCTTCCATAACTGAGTTCAACAGAGCCTGTGAAGAGACTGGAATTAGTGGCTCATGCAAAGACTGTTGCAGTCAAGGGGAATCTTTCCATTGACTGGCATGTGTTTGGCTCCCAGCCCTGGATATCAGGATCTGCTGTGCAGGATTCAGGTCAGGAAGCAGGATGGGCACTGGAGGCCAGAGCTGCATATTCATCATCCCAAGATGCTCAAGCCAGAGGGATGCTGTGTGCAGAGAGCCTTGTGTGGCCATGGGCTTCACAGGAGGCAGCATCCAGCAGATAGAGATGCCCTTCCCTCTCCTCACAGGCAGGCCTGGGACAGGAGCAAGGCAGTGAAGAATGAGTTATTCAAACCACAGGCTTGAGGGGAAACCTCTGCCTCCTGGCAGAGACTCATTGCTTGGGCTGGGTTTAGAAAAACAGAGGTGACCAAGTCCTGCTTCAGCCTTAAGTGGGAAATATGGAGAAACGAGAGTTTGCTTAGCTGCAAGAAATTTGATCCCATAAAAAGGGGGAAGGAGGGCGGAGAAGGAAATGCAACCTCATGGCAGGGGCAACCCAAAGCAGCTCTGCCAGCAGACTCACAGAGCCAGGAATTTCTAAAGAATGGGTGGCTTTCAGTGTCTACACCTCACGTAGACAGTGCCACGTTCGAGGGGATGGGCTTCCAGCAGCAAATGTCACTTTTCTAAGATGCCTCAACAGTGATTTGATTGGAGAGTGACACATTAGTCCAGGAGTCATCTCTGCAGAGCGATGCTCTGCAGGTTCCCCATGCAGGAGCATCCATACCCACACCCTGACAGCTCCATTAGCCTGGGGGGACAGGCAGTCACCCCACCATGGAAGTCACATTGAGCTTTGGGGTTCCAGAGGGATGACTTGTAAGGAAACAGACTTTGCTACCACCTGCTGCAAGTTCACCAGCTTAGTGGGACAAATAATTGACAGATTTGACAGGAACCAGGGTCTCATCAGCATGGCTGAGGCTTTGGCAGGGGGAAAGCTTCCCAGCTTCCATTTATAGGATGCCTGGGAGACGCCGTGGCAGGGGTTCAAGGCAGGGCGGTGCGTGCTATCACATTATGAAGTCTAGACAGCACTGGAGCCCTGTGAGCCAGAAGAATGCTTTTTCCCTGCCCTCATGTACTAGTCAAAACCCAGCAGCATTCCTCAACCAGGAGTGACTTGGGGAAGTATTTTATTCCCTTGTTCAAACAGACACACACCCCCCCACGCACCCCCGAACACCACCACGGACAAAGCTCTGCCTGAAGGTGGGAGGATGCTGCATGCACAAACTCCCACCTGACTAAGTGCTGCCAGGCTCCTCAGAGGAAGAGGTTTGGGATCAAAAATGGTCAAAACTGCCTAAACTCCATGGTTTTATTCTTACCTGGAATGAAAACCACACCTCTGAAGGAATTCTTGAAACATCTGCCTTCAGCTAGTTTTATTGCACTTTTTTCTTCCCTCTGAGCGAGCTGAGCAGGTAAATGCACCTGCCTGAGACTTCACCACACCTCCAAGCAGTGACCCCTCCTCCTTTAAAAGATGCTCAGCTGAAAGGTCCCCATGCTGTGCTCATGGGTATCTGCAGCCAGCCTCAAGGCAACAGGTGACAGCTTGAACCTAAACACACAAAAAAAACCCCCAAATTCACAAAAAAAAACCCCACAGTAGTTTCACTGTATTGGAAAAAAATACATTAAAAATTGGATCATTTCTGTTGGGCCATAACCCCTAAATGCACTTTTTCATGACCTGAGGGACAACTTGAGTGCTTCAGGAGCTCCTGAAATACAACCTGGGGGTCAGGCTGGGGGGAAATGGGGCAGCACTTTCCTACCCATCATCAAAAATGGAGAAGACATCTGGGCAATGCCTCCTTGCCTTTAACTGCTCAAGCTGCAGCAGGGTCCAGTGTGGGGGGACAGGATCAGTCACTCAGCTGCAATTCAAAGAGGTAAAAAAAAAATACCATAGGATTAAGTGATGAGCCTTTAGAGTGCCTCTGACTGCACAGCAAGCACGCATGCCCTTTCCTTGAGTGGACTGATAAGCGTTCTGAATCAGTATTAACACATGCCAGATGCTGAGGAATCATCTCCCACTTATGGCAATTACGAGGATGTCCCAGAATCCAATAAAGCAACTGAGAAGATGAGCATCTGGTGGTGGTTGTCAGGCCCCAGCACAGCGAGATAAATGTATGTAATAAAGAGGTGTGATTTCTTTTTTTTCCTTGAGTCATATGCCATTTAGCACTGGATATGTGTGATTTCTCTTCCCTTCGGGTGTTCTCCTTGGGAGATGAGCAGAGCATCCTTCCTCCAGAGGGATGCTGAGCTCTGCTCCCCCCACCCTGCCCTTTGATGAACCACACACTGATCCCCAACCCTTCAGCATCACCCAGCCAGAGTTCTCCTGAGGGAAAACCATGCAAAGCCATCAAACAGCATCTCCCACCAGAGCTATCACCAGGTGAGACTACCACCCCCTCTCTGACCTTGCCCACCCCACAGCCCAAGGGAGCTGAATCCACCACACATCCAGATTTGTTAGAAGACATATGAAGCAGAGAGGCAGTGAAGGTTACTTCCTACATAAAAAAGCCAAAAAATACTCATCCTGCACAAGGAACACTAAGGATTGTTCCACAGAGATCCACTGAGTGCCAATATGGGGTCAAACACATGCCTGAACAGCACTGTAAAGTACTTATTGGATGATTCCTAGAAGTAATAGGCAGCAAATTTTATTCATGTGTGAGGCAGTGGAGCTGAGCTGTACTTCATAGAGGAAAGAAGATAAAAGTAATCTCCAAAGGTCTGATAATGCAGACTCTGTGTTTAGATACATCTTTATCAGTAAATGCCAGCGTAGCTACAAGGATGTTTTTCTCAGTTTGGATCAGGAGCAGACATTAAAACGTCACGTATGAACTGCTCTCCACCACAAATGTTTCATCCAATATCTGAACAGAGTCAGTGGTTTGATAATTTAGAGTGATTTGCCAGGAGTGAGACACCAGCCTTTGTCCACAGGCAGGGACCAGCCTAGCTCCAGCCCTTCTCACTGCCAGGCCCATCTCCCATGAAGGATAATCTTGAGCTCATTCCCTGTCCTCACAAATTTTACTCCCATTTTTGTTCCCAGAGCTATCTCAGACAACATATGGAAAACAAGCTGAGGAAGAGAATAGCATGAAGAAAAGTTGGTGAGCAAACACAGAGGCAGCAGCATACACCATCCATCAGAGACCATCTGCTCACCTCTGGAGGTCCCAGCGGTCAGGGTGAGCATCCTCCCCAGCACCCAACCCTGCTGAAATCCATCCTGCCAGGAAGACTTGCAGAAGACCTCCAGAATTAGCAGTGCTCCTTCATCTCACTCAGTTTTCCTTTGGGCTTTCCCTAAATCAGACCTTTTCTTCCACTTAATTCCCTACAAACATCTCAAAAAAACCATGACCAGCATCTGTTGTAACAGCAGCATCCATTTAGAAAGCATCGAGCAGACCCAGAGTCACATAACATACTTACAGTGTCACAATGTTAACACTGAAATCATTTCAAAAGCAAATTTTTATGTAAATTAGCGCTCACTGTTTGCTTTTGGTAAGATTAAAATGCTTGGCATCGATTCCAGGTTGTTAGAACTGTGGATTCAGTTTGCAGAGGGTGTCTGGGAGACAGGGCAACGTTTTCTCCTAGAGAATAATGCAGCTTGTCTGAAACATCTTAAAAAGCTATGAAACTATCACTCTGGGTCCTGGCTCCTACAAAAGCCAAAGTTCAAAGAATAAAAAGTTACATTTGGAGTCAAACTCACCTTATATGTTTCAAAAAATTGCTGTTTTTCTTCTTGAACCTTTGTTTAACTTTGATCCTTTCTGTGTTTGAGATCTGCCTCTCCTCACTGCCTGGTACCTGGTCTAATGAGTTCCCCTTCCATCACCTGGGACCTCTGACAGCTCAGAGTCACAACTATACTAACTACATGAGGTATGCTTTCAGCATCCCCATTAAGGGACATGGAGAATGTCTTTAAAGTATTAATTTAATGGCTTAGGATAAAATTTAGATCACACACAATGCCTCTGACTTCAAAGGCACTGTGTAAATATTTAACCTGCAGCAGGGAACACGATTGAGACACTTTGGCTCCCATTTTTCAGGGAGCCTATCTGTGACAGGGGGCTTGATGCAAAGTGCTGCCAGCAGCAGCTTTGAGGTGGTGCAGAACAGGGTTCTGTGATTTCAGGGACCCAAGAGGTCTGCCCACCCAGTGCTCCCCGCGGCCAAGCCTCCCTGCTCCTCCTGGAAGCCCTCAGCTGAACCAAACCCAACCATTTCACATGGTTTAGGGAGCTCTACACTATTTAATAAAAATGCATTGTTCACATTGCCCAAGACCACAGAGTCAGGCTGTGGTGGGGTGTTTTGCTCCACTGAGGTGGGAGCATGGGAAGGAAAGGGAAGTTTTCCCAGCTGGATGCCTTCAGAAAACACGTCCTCAGGGTACGTGTCCGTAAAGTGCTGAACAACAGGAAATCATTTGACTTCTATCAGACCAAATCCAGAGAGCATCAACCCTGCAATTAGCTATAATTAGAAATCCACTCCAGCAGTGCCCCCCCAGGCAGAATCCATACACACACTCGGATGCTACAGCAACGTGGGTAGAGAAACATGTGATGACCATGGCATGGCCCATGTGGTCCCCCATGAGATGCAGGAGCCAACCTCACACCAGAGCTCACCACAACCTCCAAGATGCTGAGTGAGGAAGTGGTTTGTACTGTGGAGTCAGAGCTCAGGTCTTCACAACTAACCCTCTGGAGAGCAGCCAGCTCCCTCCCGGGCTGCCTGAGCAGCTGTCCCCTGGCCAGCCACACCGGGTCACTGTGCCCAGGTCCAAACTCCCCTTGGATAAGCACAGAGTTATTTTGTTATGTGCTTTTCTGCAATGTGGCTTTTCTGTCTTTAATAATCAAAGGTAACCTGCTAATGAGAGATCCCCTGTTGAGCACAAACCAACTGATTCTCCAGTCATCACCAGCCCTTCCCTCCACCATCACCCCAACACCAACACCATGGACACAGCCAAACCCTGCACTATTTTCACATTGCTAATGCCCCTCAGAGCCTGTGCCAGCTCTGGGAATAACATCCAGAATATAAGGGAAGAAGCTCAGCCCAGACAAAGAAAGATTCAGTTGTCACCTCATTTTCAAGGAGATTTTGCACTTGTGATTCCCTGGCAGTTAAGGTGCATTTCAAAAGCTTCCAACTTAACTGTAGCCAAGGAGCCAGCTAAGCTAAACATTGCCATATGAGCAAAAAACCCCAGCACTCAGGAGATCCTGATACTTCAGAATCCAGTAAAATGACAGCAACCTCAGCTGTAATCACTGCCCTGTAATCTGCATGTCATGGATAACCACACAACTCAGCAATAGCTGCAATCACTGCACAGTTATTTGCTCTTTGAGTTGAAATAAAATGCTGGGGAAGATGGACAGCAACTGAGTGCTGTGTAAATATTCAGAAAATTTTAACCTTTTTCTGTTAACAGACCCTAAATATTTTTCCTGTGGAGGTCCAGCACAGCCTTTCCTCACTGAGCTGCACACCCCTAAAACCACCCATCAGCCCCAGTGCAAGCTGAGGGCTGCAGAGAAAGGTGGATAATTTGGAAAAGGGAAAAAGAAGAAAAACAGGGGAAAAAAAAAAAGAAAAAGAAAAATACTTTAACCACAATTCAAACTGAGCCTTTTCTCTCTGTTCTTTGAGTCAGTTGGTCCACAGATGGTTTTAACAGCTTTCAGAGCACGGGAGTCAGAGCCAGCAGGGCACCCACACCACGGCCAAGGGGGAAAATTGCTATTTGGATTTCACTTTGGGTGCATGGACAAAACATTCATGTTTTGTGCAGTGAAAGAGCACTGAATATTTTGATTTGGAAACCATGAGAGGCCCCATCCAACCAAGGTAATGCTGTGCCAGGGTGGAGGAGGAGAATGAAGACCTCTTGCCCCTCACAGCCCTGCTAGGAAGGGTTATTTC
The DNA here is from genome assembly GCA_013399135.1 of Heliornis fulica. Taxonomy (NCBI): domain Eukaryota; kingdom Metazoa; phylum Chordata; class Aves; order Gruiformes; family Heliornithidae; genus Heliornis; species Heliornis fulica. The sequence continues at coordinate 322,297 of VXBZ01009998.1, read as the reverse complement.
TTCCAGCTACTTATCACATCTTTGCACATCAGCTGGTTTCCTCCATAACTTACATTTGACAAAACAAACCAGGTTAGCTCTGCAGCCAAGCTCAGCTCTTCCAGATGCTTACAGCCAGCTGGTACCTCCACTGGACTGAGACAGCAGCAGGTCCACAGAGAGACCAGATGGACACCAACCCCAGGCACAGGTGATGCCGAGGATGACATCAGCCCAAGAGTCCCGACTCACCATGTCAACAACATCCACTCACACCATACAGCAGGAGGCCCCAAGCTGCAGACAAAGGCAGAAATGCAAATCCCAAGAGCAAGCACAACCCCCCTGACAAGAGCTCTTGTGTTACACCCCACAGCACGTTGGAGAAACGTGCTATGGAATTACTTTGGCTCCTGCTGAATCTGCCCACGAACATGAATTGTTAAGTGGAATAATTCATTGCCCATTGACTTTCACCACAGCCCCCAAGGATTCAAAACCCTGTTCTTTCCAAATGACTGTAATTTTCAGCCTATCTCCTGTGATGATGTACACAGCTAGCCTGAAATTCCCCTGTGGCACTCTAATAAATAGTTTAACCTGAGATATAATTTGCTAAGATTTCAGTGTGCGCTCAGGAAGATCTATTTCTGTTGCAGGAACTGGAACTAAAATTGGCATCACCTCTCACTGAGGCTTTCTCCATCAAGCACAATACTTGGGAGGAGAAGTCTGCCCTTTCCCACAGACTGCAGAGGCTTGAAAATATGGAGAGAAGCAAGGTGAAAGATGTTTTCCGCTCTTGGAGGTCCAAGGAGAGAAGAAAGTGGCCTTCTCAGGCCATGTCCAGAGCCCCTGGCTGCACCATGGTTATCCAGGCTCTCACTGGAGCACCCAAAGCATCACCCTGTGGGGACACAGTGCAGAAAGAAGCAGAAACAGGCAGAGCTGAAAGTTCTGCCCCAAACCTCAGCAAAATAGGCTGCAGAAGAATCCAGGGTCAAAAGCCAGAAGCAAGCTCAGAGGTGGCAGCTCTCCCCCACTCTCCAGGCTGAGGTTACCAGCTTGTCCTCACATCTCCTTGTCAGAAGCCACCCCCAACACCAATCCTGTCCCTTCTCTGAGCACTTCAACTCACTTCAGTCAACAGCTTAGTTCAAGTGCTTTTCCTAAGGGCTACCAAGAAAACCTGCCAACTTGACAGCATGCCTGAAAAATCAGCACAGCTTTAACAACCCCTGCACTTCTGTACTCACCTGATTCTCCAGATCAACCTTTTCCCTCCAGACAACCACTCACTTTCTGCTCCACACAACACCCCTACCCAAGTGCTCACTCTGTGGTGATGGCTAAGTGTTAATAAGGAAGCCAAGGAAGGACTTGAGTAACAGCTGAACTTTCAGCTGATGAGAGACTCCTCCTCTTGAGCCTTATTAGAGCTACCCTGATTATTTTCTTGCTTCAAAACATATCTTATTGCTAGTTATCCAGCAAGATAGGGAGTTTTCTGCACCCTCACCCTCTTGTGCAGGGATGAACCAAGTGTAACTGACCCCTAAGGTGATACTAGAGGGAAGATTAAGTCAAGGATCATTGTTCTGCCTCAAGAACCCATGTTTAAAATTATAGAGGCATTTCTTACTGAGGCATTTGAACCTAGTAGAAGTCCCAGGGCCATTAATTGCATCTTAATTTGATCTGAACACACAACTGTGCTGAAGACAGACACGGGGCTCCTCCCAGGGAGCACATGCAGGCTCAGTGGGTCTTTGGCAGGGTGTTCACTCTCTGCTAGTGCTGGTGATTCACTGATTTAAACCTGCTGGTTAAAAAAAAAAAAAAAAACAAAACCAAAAAACCCCCAAAAAAACAACAAAAACACCTCAACATTACTGTTAATTACTGTTAATGTGCTTCCCCTTCTCCAACAAAGTAGGAGAAGGGGAAGCAAAGCTCACAAGCAGTTAAAGCCCAACTAGTTCAAGCTGTTTTGATGGCAAGAAAGCTGGAGGAGACAGCAGGCAATTAATCTGGATGTCGATCACCCAGATCCAGCAAACACATTTATACCACCATCCTTAGGAAAGGAGCAGTTGTCCTCTTGAGATCCTTCCCAGCTCCTCTGTTTGCTCTGATTTTTGTTTTAATTTATGCTGCATTTATTGCAGAATAAGCTATTTCTTTTTTTTTTTTTTTGTGCTGCAGCTCCCTGCACGAGTCCTCTGTTCCAAAATCATTACTTTTATCACCAAATGCTCTGCTTGCAAAGAGAGCTCCCCCAGAAGAGTTATTGCCAAACAGCCCGTTCCCGTCGGCCGTCCGGCAGCCAGCCGCCAAGCCAAGGTTAAGATGACCCCAGTGAGTGGAAGAGATTAATATGATCAGGAGGGGGGAAAACAAACACACACACAAAAAAAAAAAGGAAAAAAAAAACCTCAGGAAAAGCTGAGCTACAAAGGCTGCCTGAGAAGAGGAAGGATCTTCCCCACCAGCTGACATTGTACTAAGACACACACCTACAGCATCCCTTACTAATGCAAAGCAACAGATCACTGCCCTGCACTTTGCTTTTGACATTGCCAGTAGGGAAGGGTTGGGGAGCCACCATCTCCTCCATCATCTTCCTCCCCCTCTCTCTGAAGTGCCATTTTCACCTGAGAACCCACAAAGCCAAGGTCCATCCTTCATCCCATGACTGATCCCTTGGCACTTCCAACAGCCCTTCTCAAATCCATCACCTTGCCCGTAACCCTGTGTCCTCAGGATTAACCAAAAGCATCCATCCCTACCTGGTTTAACAGTTTTGCTTTATCTTCCTATTAAAAAAACAGCTAAAATTTTACTGCCTGTCTGCCTGTGGTTTTCACCACGATGAGATGTGTAATCGTAATAGCAAACAGCAGCCAAGACTGTAGAGTTTCCTCTAAATAATTCAAAGCAGTGTTCTTACAAAGAGGAGTCAGCCAAGCATCCTCCTCCATGGAGGGGCATCATGTACAAATTACATTTAACTCATGAGATAACTTATTGTCTACTGATAAATTAATGTGGGATTTCTTTTTTCTTTTTTCTTCTTTTCTGTGAGGGGGAAAGAGAATATATATTTTTAAGGATAAAGGTGTCTCCACTGATATCAGAGCCTACCATGCCAAAAAAAATGGAGATTGGCTATTTTTCTTTTGTGGTCTGGATGGGCTGGTACTGGGCTGGTACTGGGCTGGGAGCTTGAGGTTTGGGATCCATCTGTGATTTTCCCATCAAAGGAAGAAAGCACAAAGCCCTTCATTTTCTCTGTTTTGTAAACAATCCTCATCCCATCTGCTGACACACTTTTAAATCATTATATAGGGAGTCCCACACCAACCTTCAGTGGTTTCACTAAGAAACTGGTGGGAGAATGAGCTATTGCAAGGAAAACATTACAGCAGCTTGGGAGGGAGATTCAAACCCTCTGCCCTGGGTTTGGGTGCCTGGCCCAGCCAACTGCAAAGGGAACATCCATGTCTCTTCCCAGCTTGGTTTGCACTGCACTATCTGCTAACAAGAGAGGAAAAGAAGAAAAGTTCCTCTCATAGAAAGACATTAAAATTTTAGAAACAAACCTCTGCAAATAATCTGCATTTTATCTTCTTAATAGTTCTAAAGCCTCCGCTTGTATCCAAAAATAATTGCACTCAGCAAGAGTTGAAGAATATTCTTTTCAAATCACAGACCAGATGTTCCACTGAGACCATGACACAGTTAACTACCAATAAAAGTAATTCAGCAAACTAAATACTGATTAAAGAGTAGACACACACACAGCCCAGCACCGTCTGCAGGCAAGAAAGGTGACTTGAAATGTTATTTAACCTCTGGTGACACAGACGCGCTCGCCCCTTCCTCCTCTGCAAAGGTGGCACCAACCAGCAAGTCTGGCTGTTCACAGGATCACAGAATGACTAAGTGGGAAAAGACCTTTAAGATCATTGAGTTCAACTGTCCCTCTACTAAGCTGTCCTCTGTTGAAAAGGATTGTTTTGGTTTTACTATCTTAGTAATTGGATAGTATAAACTCCACGCAAGCTGAGCCACTGGCCGCACAGCCAAAACCTCAGTGTTGCTTCAGAGGTCAGTGACATTCTCCAGTCCATCCCAGCACATCCAAGACAAACAGCCCTGTGTCACCAGCTCTGTAGGGAAAGTACAGGCAGCAGAAAAGACCTTTAACCCTGCCTACAGGCAGCCCTGCCTACTTTCTCCGTGAGCTCTGCTTGATACAGACCTTCTTTGGGTTGGTATCCAGCAGCAGGTACCAGTGCACCACAGGGAGCACAGCTGGAGCCTTCTCAGACCCTGATGACTTGGTCACCACCCATAAATGACTTGTCATCATCCTGAAAAAGGATGGTCTGGAGTCAGGACCAAGTGCAGGGCCCTGCGACAGACACCCAGGCCTTTGCCCTGAACATCCCCCCCAGCTTCTGAGGCGCTTAGAGGGAGAGAGGTGCAGGGGAAAAGCAAAGCTGCTGGAGGACACAGCCCAGGACCATCCCTGGCACACCACTGCCTTTCTCTTGGGCCATGAAAGTGGTTTCATCTTGTTTGTGCTTAGTGCTGCACAAGCTGAGTGCCAAGTAGGATAGGAACTACCCGGGTTCCTGAGCCTGAGCGACTGACAGCTTGCCAAGGCCATGGGATGAGCCTGAAAGAGCAGCCAGGAGAGGCAGGGCGAGGAGGAGGATGAAGCCACACACCCATGGGACCTTCTGCCAGGGCCTGGCAGGTGGCACAGGGCACGTGTCATACCTGGAGCATCTATTCTGCCTCCCCTGTCCTGCAGCAAAGGAGCCTCGTTCCCACTTTGCATGTTTCTAAACACTTCCTTATATACCCGATAATTGCATTTTTGTACCAAAAAAAAGTCCTCTGGGGTGAACAGGCTTCCTCCCTCAGACAACTCATCACCAACGCAAGTGGAGAAGCTCTAATTGCCCTATCAGGGTCTCCAGGGCTTTTCCCTGTATTGTTAGCTAACAAGAATGTGTTCTTCATTTAAGCACTTAGCCCAGATATTTCATTTTTAATTACAAGCTGAGGCAGAACACAAGACAGCCCAGAGCAACAGCAAGCTCCTTCCCTACCAAACCAGCAAGCAGAGACCAGGGAGGGATTTCACAGGACCTGGTGGTAAAAAACCCTAAGTCCTTGGGGTGGGGGAAGTGTCAGGCAAAGGAGACCCCTCTGAACACCCTGTAAGAGGTACCACCCCCTCTCTGACCTGGGAAACAAACCCCATCCCCTGCAAGGGCATAAGACTGCGCCCAGGCTGGAGGATGCACGTCGGGAACCATCACATCTCCCTCTGCCAGTGACCCCTGCCCGAGGTCCTGCCTGCACTGCTGGATGCTTCTGGCTGGCAAAGAGAGGGGGAAGGCTGCTGCAAAGGCACAAGGGGAACCCACCCCATGTCCTGCCAGACAGGGGGCTCCAGGTCCGGCAGCCAAGCTGGGAGAGGGTGGTCAGCCCCTGGGAGCAAAGGGGAAAGGGGGATGAAACCCCACAAGGTCTCAGGCACCCCCCTGAGCTCCGAGTGCAGTGTCTGAGCATCTGACACCAGGGGGGTGTCCAAGGCAGGAGATCCCACTCCCACAACAGGCGCTGCTGGCACTGAGGAGCTCCAGTGCATCACGAGGGAGAAGCTGGACCTGGTGCTCAGCCCCAAGCAAACCAGTTGGCCCAGGAATGGGACTGGAGATGCAGGATGTGGTTCTGGTGTGCCCACACCACAATGTGCTGACATGTCGTGACGGTGAAGCAGCATGTGCAGAACTTGGAGCCTCCAACTCATTCTTTTATTTTCTTCATAATATTGTGTAGCTGCCGTGGCATTTAATCCTTGTCATTAACGAGAGAGGGAGAAAGGGTGAGTTCTCATCTCTTTCTCCCTTTTACAAACATTATAATCTGCAGGGTGGGGCTGGGTCAATTCAAGAAGAATAAAGATGACAAAAAGCAGCAGAGACATTTACCTTTTGACAAGTAAGAGATGTCTCTAATGAATATGATTTTTAAATCAATAATGTCTGAAAGAACTCAAATGCCATCCACACATCTCCAAATATTTTAAGTTGTGGGTTTGGAAAAAACAAGAGGGATATTGTTTGTTTATTAAGAAAATGACTTTGAAAAGGACCTAGCTGGTAGCTATCTGAAATACAAAGGAACACTTTTTTAACACAAGATGTCATCACACATTTATTTAAAGCTGTAATTATATGTTTTGGGACATCATCTATGCCTGAATATTTCTCCATTGCAGTTGTCTGGAAGAGGAGCCTTTTTTTTTTTCCCTTTGGTCTTAAAATAGTAAATGAGGCCAATTATCTCATGGTAATTCCAAGCAATAATTTGATTCCACTTTAGCTGTCAGTGTCCTATCAAATCCGTTCTTGCAGGTAATTTTAGGCACCCATCCACCCGTTCCAGCCCACTCGAGTGAGCCCTGAGGGGACTCAGGCTGGGAAGCGGCGCTTACCTTCCATCCCGGGAGCGCAGCCGATGCACGAGAGCCAAGATCCCAAGATGAGCCTGGGATGGAGACCAGCTCCAGAGGGATCCTGCCTTGCTCCCACAGGGCTCCAAACCACGGTGGAACAGGGAAGCAGCTCTGGGCTGTGCTGGCAGAGCCCAGGTAGCGCTGGCATTACGGGAGCATCTCTGAGATGGCTTAAATAATAATGAGAAGAGTGAGGATGCTCCAGCACATTGGAATCTGGCAGTCTCTAACACTTTGGGAAGGACCATAGTGCTTCAGTTTATTACAGACTAATGGGATCAATTTATCTTTTTTTTTATCTTATTAATTAGTCTCGTTAACAAACAAAGCCAGCTTCCCATGGAGCATGAAAATAACAGGATGACACTGGCCCAACTGATGTTTTGTTCCCGGTGTGTTTCTTCAGAGTTAGAGTTGCAAACCAGGAAAGATTCAATCCTGGTTTCTGGGAGAGATTAGCAATGGGGAAACAGCTCAGAGAGGATTAGGAGAGAGCGAGTATTTGTCAATTTTTTGATGGAGTGTTCGTGAAAAGTCGCTCTTTAAGTTTAGAGTGAGTCAGGGAGTGCCCTTCAGAGGGCTGACAGCAACAGAGCGGTGTTTGTTCCCGGTGATTCACTCCAGTTTGTTGAATTCCAGAGTTCATTAACTTCAGCTGCTTAATCTTACCTTTCAAAAATAAAAAATAATTGCAAAAAAAATACCAAAAGAAGTATCCTATTGTTAGTCCCAAGTCATTGCTTACCTCTGGGCTTACGGTGATGCTGATTTGGGGAAGCTGCCAAGCCACCTGGCCCATGGAAGGGCTGAAGACCGTGGCAACCCAGCACGGAACGTGCTGCTGCTGCACAGCACCCTTTGCTCTCCCTTAAGCAATCTCCAGAGAGATGGGTATTATTTTCCCCCTCTTTACACCCCATAGTATATCATGAAAGCTTCTCTCCTTTTCTATCAGGAAAATCAACTCTAAGGCCAGTGGGAGCCCTTCCCATCCTGCAGACCCTAACCCAGCACCTCTGAGCAGAGCCCCTGACCACCCAGCACCCCCCAAGCCTTCCCAATACAGGCAGGACCCTCAAATGTTCCCTGTTGATACCTCACATCTGGTTTAGCCCCTAAAGGAATCCAAGTGTATTAATTACACCGTGTCCCCAAAGGGCAACCGGTGTCCCTGAGCAGATGGGGAGCAGCGGGCAGGGCTCATTGTTTATTTCCACCGGTCCTCATCAGCTTGAACCAAGACGAGCTCCTATTTTTGCTTAGGATTTTTTTCTATGGAAAACACATAAAACTTGGAATTATAGAAAAAAAAGCCAAAGCCTTAGAGCAAGCCTCTCACACCTTAAACCCAAACTCTTCAAATATCAAAAGAAGAAGGGCAACTCTGAAGCTGTGTTTCTAAATGAGTCTCCAGAGACCGAGGAGAAACTTGGGGGTGGCACTGGAAGGAGCTTCTGCAGGTTCCTGTGACATTGCCCATGCTCTGACCACACTCAAGCAGAGATGTGTCTGTCCCTGCAACCACAATCCAGTCCAGACCAGGGCACCATCTCCTTGCCCCTTCCTCAGCAAAAGAAGCATCCCAGGCTCCAGGACAGACTCTCAGACAACAGCTGTACTGATACCTGCTTGCACAGCCCAACACCCCCATCCCAGCACACTTTCCAGAGCCTCCCTTCACACTGCTGCATGCAAAACCGAGCTCTGCTCCAGCCAGCTGAAGACACGGTTCACTTTCCCCCTCTTTCTGCAGTTTATTTTTTGTTCTCCCTTCAGCAGAGTGCCAGAGCCAGGCTGGTCTAGTCACAATCCCTTTGTTTACAGCCAGTTTCTCCTCCATTTCCCCTCGTTTGCCTGGTGCTCCTCAACCTGCTCCTCGCTGGGCTCTCCATGCCGCTCGCAGCAAGGTCCTCTTACCCCCATGACGAGCTCGATGGGTCCCAGCCCAAGCACATCCCCACCATCAGCCTCTCCCAGCAAGCTGCAGGGAGGAGTTTCTTTAACTGTTTGGGTTTTTTTTTTCTTTGGGTTTGGGGTTTTTGCTTTTTTTAGTAATTCAAAAAATTACAAGCAGGGTCTGAACCATGTGCCGAACAGCACCGCAGAAGAGCTGGAGCCCAGCTCCGGGGCCAGAACCCACCAGGGATCTGCTCGCAGACCCCCAGAGGTGTTTTGACACCTCATCGCCGTACCCCGACTCAAACGCTGCCCAGCAGCGGCACTCGCCGGCTTCCAGCTCCTGCCCGGGACGAGGGGGAGAGCAGCCGGGGACCCCGCAGCCTTCCCGGGACGAG
>VXBZ01009998.1:281401-312500 GCA_013399135.1 Heliornis fulica | reverse complement strand
ACATCCACCCCCCTGGGTACCCGCTGTCATCTCCAGCCAGGCTTGTGCTCCACTTCCCAGTCCTCTGCCCCACCGTCCTCCCCATCACCCCCCTCCTCAACAACCCCACACACAGGGGTGGAGGGGGCTCTTTTGGGAAGGCCCTTCCTGGGGTGCCTCCTGCTCAGCTGTTAGAGCCAGGGGGAAGGGGGGACGGTGGGGTACAGAGTTAGACCCTGAGAGCTGTGTCCTCCCAGGGATAAGTGCTGCCTGTGCTCTGTGTCACCTTTTTGGCTTGAGCAGAACGGGGGGCACTCCCCAGGCACTGAACCCCAAAGCTGGTTCCCTGCACCTACCAGCCCTTAGCTGGGACAGGGGGAAGCCCCCATGACCGGAGCCCCCAGGCTCCAGCAGCCACAGCCCCCCAGGCCAGAGTCCTGCACGTATTCTGTGTCACTCCAAGCAATCACACGGGTCTCCTCTGATCCACAATAGCAGTGTTGGGGTGCTGGCTCCCCGTTCAGACCCTCTCCTGTTCCCATCACTGACTTCTTTGTAGTTAAGATGCAGAGGCCAAGCTCACATCATCACCCCACTGTCCCCTTCATGGGACAGGGATGGTGCCCACCTGCAAGGGAATTGCAGCATCTCCTGGGGACCGCCTTGTATGCCCCTGTCCCAGCACCTTCCCACTGCCCAGGTTTGGTTACCAGCATCAGACTCAGGCCCTGCTCCTCCCAACATCCCAGTGCTGTTGCAGGATTTCCAGGTGTCCACTTCCTCTGCTTTAATCCAAACTCCTCTTGCTTCTGTGGGACTCACCCAGTCCCAGTTCCAGACGCGATTCACAGGAGATGATGGGGAGCAGTAATGGAAGGAATCAAAGAATGACCTCTGTGGCCTGAGCAGCCTTGTGTGCCTGGCCAGGGTCACCCCTACGAGGCTCATCCCTTGCCCAAGGCAGTCTGGAGCAGGTCAAATCCTCCTTCACATCCTTTGCAGTCTGTGGGCAATTAGTTTGGGTATCCCTGGGGACACAGGCCATGGCCGGGCTGTGCCAAAGTGCCACCCTCAAGTGCATCTTCTCGAGCTGAGCAATGCCTCCTGCAGACATTTGGCTTTTGGCAGCAAGACACATGTTTCCCAAGCAAAAGCCCAGTGAGGCTGGGGGATTCTGAACCCAACCAGCTCCTGATGGCTTCCTGAGCTCCAGCAGAAGCACCCAGTGCCAGCTGTTTGGTAAGACGTCTGCATCCACCAACTTTATTTATCATTTTGTTTAAATGTCTTATTTGCAATGAAGCTGTGGCTGCACGTTGCCTTTTGTTCTGAGGTTTGGTTCTGATGTGGCTGGGAGGAAAGCTGGGATGCTGTTTGCCCTTGATTTACTTCACTTTGCACCTCCCTGAAGGAGAAGGGCAGCAGAGTATTGATTATTCCTCAGTCACCTCGGAATGAAATACACGGTGCTCCTAAGCGGGTAAAAGCCCTCAGAGAGGACACACAGGCCGAGGTGACACATGCCCTCTCCTGCCATTGGTGCTGCAAATCGAGTGTGTAATAAGATGGGACATGCCAGGCCTGATGCATTTCATAAGACTGTTAATTTGCTGTGGGCACAGAGGAATTCCTGCCTCTCCAGAAGCACTGCGGAGCCCACGTCCTCTCCAGCGCGGCCAAGAGCTGTCCCTGCGTGTGCCGAGAGCGAAGGACAGCGCTGCGGGAGCAAGGGCCACCCCAGCTCTCACCAAGGTGCAGCCACATCCACAACCAGGCAGAAGAGGGTCCGAGCTGAGTGTCCATGGGCCTCCTTGGCTTGGCTGGGGGACAGGGCCTGTTTCTGCATCACACATGGGCCTGACTGCTGGCACAGCAGCTTTCAGAGTGGCAGGGTGCTCGTTTGGAGTGGAACGAGCCGTACCTTAACCCCACACCTTCAGCACGGAGTGTCTATCTTCATTCCTGTGGCCAGATGGACATCAGCTGGACTGGGACTCTACCAGCTCATGGGGTGCCCTAGGATACCCCCCTGGTGCTCCCTGTGTGCTGACTGCTGCCCATCACCGTGCTTTTCCCCAGCACTTCGATTAGGACCGGGAGTGTGACAGCAGGATGCAGAACCAGCTGGAGAGACCGATGGGGATGCAGGAAGGAAACAGCAGAACAAAACCATCCACATCTCTTCAGAACCAAAAAAAACCAACCCTACCAAACTTAAAAACTCCAGAACTTATTTTTATCCTTGAAGGCTCAGCTCCAAAATCCCAAACTCTGTAACCAGCTCGGCCCTGGGGTGGCACGGGGTGAGCAGATACCAGTGCCCAGCATCACTCCACCAGACCCGGCTGAGCAGAGAGCAAGGGCAACCCTGGGGCTATTTATAGTGAGTTAGAAACAAGCCTGGGGTTTGTATCATTATGCTTTTTGCAGAGCTCTGTTCTTTCAGAGAAATATTTCAGGAATCCTGAAGGAAACTGAGAGGCAGTAGGAGCTGTATTTTGGGTTTGAAGGCTCGCTGGCCCCGCAACAGCTTGCCCAGGGCAGGGACTGTGTGGGCACTGGGATGCCTGGAGCTGCCTTCCCTTGCATAACTGCTGCATTTTTTTCCCATCAGTAATCTATTGCTCACTGCCCCCCACCTCTCCTGGAGGGGGGGTACAGCCTGTGTGTATGGGAAGCAGGAAAGCAAATATGGTCAAATATTTGTGCAGCTTCCTTAGGGAAATATCTTGAGTAATTTTTTTTAATTGGTCCCTGGTTGTGGTGGGGTTTAAGGATGTGCCTCAAACACTCACTCACATGAGACCTAGTGCACAGGAGCACACCAGGAGGTCGAGGCACATCCGGTGGTGATGACGGCATCCCAGGGCCACATCTCAGGGTGCTGCCAGACGAACCTGCCAACGAGTCTCAGCAGGCCCCTGTGCCTGCCACCTCCCACTCCAGGGAGCTTCTGCCTCTGTTGGAGATGGCCTGAGCAAAGAGCCAGACCAAGAGACAAATGCTGCTTTTCCTGACCACACACACATGGACTTTGTGCCAGTAGCTGACCCAGTCCAAGGCAAACATCCAGGCTCCTCTGCCGATATGCTGCATCGCTCCACTTCCTAGATTTCTCCAGGGACACAATTGAAACGTGTCCTTCACCCCCAGGAGGGTTCATCCCTTGCTTATGCTTTAACCAGGCTAACCACGCTGCTTAGCCTGCATGGATGGAGAAGAATGATCTTCAACAGGAGCGTGGCACCTGGCCCTCCAGCCTCTCCATGCCCACCTCAGTGAATGCTCCTTATCAGCCCCCAGCTCCTGTTTCCTTTCATGGATGTAACTTGGCACTTTCAGTGCAAACTGAATTTCATTCTCCCTTTATCAGGACTGGCTACTCCATGTGTGGCTCAGCTGTTGTTAATGAGACATGAACTCTCTGTCCTCTGCCAGGTGGAATAAGTGACCTTACAGTCACGTTGGTGGGTCTCAACCATGGAGCTCTCAAAGTTGAGGAAAACATTGAGCAGGGAGATGTTTTTGGGGTATTATTAAACTTGGGAGGCCCCTTTGGCTCCTCCTGTCAAGAAAGGCCGCACCGCGTGCCTGCTCTCCGGAGCGAGGGCTGAAGATCTGGTCACAGAGAAAAGTTGTGGCTGTTGATCATTTCTTCCTCCCTGCCTGAGCCCTCTGGCTTCAGGAACACACACTGGCAGAGATGTAACGACTGTAAAGCCATCTCTCTGTGGAGGCTTGCTCAGATGAGCCCAAATGTTCTCCCAGGCTCTTCATCCACCTCCCTGAGCAGTCCATACCCCAGTTCTCTGCTGAAGACCAGAGTCCAGTCTGGCCTGGAGTTTGCAATCCCTTCAGGAAGCACTTCATCCATCACATAGGGCAGCTCTTGTGTTTTTGGAGATGCAGGTTAGCTCCAGCCATGCCCTGACCCCTCTCCTGGTCCTGATGGAGCAAGAAGTCACCACAGTCCCTTGTGTCCCCACTTGAGGCTGCTTTCCCATGACTCNCTCTCAGTAAATAAGTTCTTTCTAATATCCAACCTAAATTTTCCCTGGCGCAGCTTGAGGCCATTACCTCGAGTTCTGTCGCCTGTTACTGGGCACCACAGCCCCCCCTGTGTCCCCGCTTGAGGCTGCTTTCCCAAGACTTTGCAGTGGGAAGAAGTCAGCACAATTTCTGAGACTTTTGCCTGACTCATTCCCTGCCTCAGTTTCCCCTCAGGTAGCACTCAGAGCCCTTACCCACCCAGAGCCCATCTCAGGGCTCACCCTCCTCACCCTGTAACCGCTGTCTTCCAGGAGACACAAGCTCTACAGGGAGGAGCTCAACTTAACCTCCATGGCTGCCCCGCTGCCTCTCCGGCCAGAGGCCAGCTGGCTCCAGTTCCACCTGGGCATCAGCCGGGACGGGCTCTACCCGCGCTCCAGCCCCACCATCAACAGGCTCCTCCATGACATGAGACACTTCACCATCATCAGTGCAGGTAAGCATCCCACCCTGGGGACCAGGGCATTGGGAGCTGCCTAGGGCTGGGGGCCTCCAGCCCACCCCCATGTTATTGGCAAACAAGGCAGGTGCTGTCGCTCACTGGAGGGAGCCCAGAGCCCTGCGCTGGCTTCCCCGAGGGTTTTGTGCCATGCCCCTGCCTCAGGATGGGAGGAAGGACCAGGCTGTCAGCCTCAACATGGCATTTTTCAGTGCCAACCATGGCAGGACCCATCACAGGGTGGTTTGGTCCTAGCAGGCTGCTTCAGCCCCCCTGGGGTATTGCACCCCTCGCTGTGTGCCCATGGCATGGTGCAGCATGGACGGGTAGTACTCCCCTGCCTGCTCACTGCTGGGAGGGGGGGTCAGGAGCAAGAGGCAGAACCTGGCAGGGTCTCACCACTCCTCCTGCCTTTGCAGACTACAGCCAGGATGAAAAAGCGCTGCTGGGGGCCTGTGACTGCAGCCAGAGTGAGTACAGCACTCGGGGTCCCTCCGCTCCCCTCGCGCGGCATCGCTTCAGCTGAGCCCCCAGCCCCAGCAGAGGCTGGGACGTGGGTGCCAGGACACCAGTATGCTACTGGTTTATACTGAGGGAGGAAAAAGTCCCCAAGAGGATGTAACAAATGGCTGCTGGGAGAGGGAAATCTCCATCAGGGCAGAGGGGAAAAGTAGCTGCAGAGGCAGGTGGGAGAAGCACCAAAGCTGGGGGGAGCAGCTGGAAGTGGCGCTGGGATGCGCTTCCCGGAGCAAGCTGAAGAGCACCGGGAACGTGCTCCCATGCCTCACCTGGCACTAGGGATCCTCCCCCAGCCACTAACATCCCCCTTTCCTCCCCAAGTCGTGAAGCCCAGTGGGGTGCACCTCAAGCTGGCTCTCCGCTTCCAGGATTTTGGGAAAGCCATGTTCAAGCCCATGAGGTAAGGAACGCTGGCAGAGCCCCCATCACCCCCCTCATGTCACCCCACAGCAGGGGGTGTGAGCATCCTCATCCAGGACAGGCACCCCAAAACAAAGTACATTAAAAAACTAAATTAAATGAGCCAGCACTTGGGGCTATGAGAGCACCAAACCTGAGCTCTTCTCTGCCTGCCCCAGGGACAGCAGGAGTGCAGCATGGCCTGTAGCCCCCCTCCACCTCCCCCATTATTATATCCACCCAAACCACTGCCCTGTGGGGTCTAAACTCTGGCTTAAAGGCATTAAAGCCCAGTCAACGCTTCTGCCTCCATCATCCAACCCTGTGCTCAGACAAGCACTGCTCCCAGCACGGCCAGTTGGTCCCAGCTCAGCTCCAGTGCTTTGGGTCTGACCGGGGCATGAGGCACAGCGGCTCTGCCCACCCACCCTGGCACCAGCACAGCCCTTCAATGCTGTCCCCTCGCCCCTGCCCCTGTGCCACCATGTCATGTCCATGCTGGGACCCGGCTGCACTCGGTTAAGCCCCTTGCTCCCCCCCCAGGCAGAAGCGTGAGGAAGAGACACCTGAGGATTTCTTCTACTTTATTGACTTCCAGCGGCACAACGCAGAGATCGCTGCCTTCCACCTGGACAGGTAAGGGTCTGCCCCAGCACCCACCCCCTCCAGCTGCCAGCACCCAGCCCCGTGCCCACAGGGAGCCCAGGATGAAGAAAAGCCACAGAGCTGCTCAACCTTGGTTCAGCGATCCCTGCTCAGCATCCTTTCAGGAGCTGATGCGTTATTTGGGGACAAGGGGGGGTCTGGCTCTCAGCTGAAGCTCAGGAGCCAGCTGTGCCTTGGCTGCTGCACGAGAACAGGCTGGTGGGTGAAGTCCAGGTTGGGATGGGGTCAGTTAATTGTCACCCAGACACACACACGTGGTCCCTGTCACACACTGAAGGACAAAGATGAGGTCTGGGCGCAGCCTGGATCCCCTCCCGGGGGGGAGTCACACGCTCAATCTGCAATCAAGGCGTGTTTTGGGTTGAGATCAACTGCAGCAATGCAGTTTCAAGCCCTCAGCTAACGAGCAATTAACCTGGTGCCTCTTCCCAGCAGGCTGTGTGTCTAATAAAATCAAAAATACCCTTGTTAGAAGAGGAAGGTGGCAGCCTTCACCCCCTGGATGGGGGCAGTATTAAACATCAAGGGACAGCAACCACTGATGATGATGGTGGATGAGGGCTGAAGCTCCCACACCCATCTTGGACTAAATCCTGTGTCCTCCAAGCAAGGGAGAGTGCCAAATTCCTGTCCCAGCTCTGCTCCACTCACCCACCACCAGCTTGTCTCCAGACCTATGAGGCAGGGCTGTGTTTCTGCAGCACACTGCGGGTTGCAGAGCTGAAAGGCACTAGATGAAAGCAAAATATTTACATTTTTTTTCTTTAAACATTGCACAATCAGTCACAGGCTAAACCCTGATGTGTGCAGGGGGCATTACCCAGGGAGCAAAGCATTAGCTGAGCACCCTGCATCACTGACTCAGCAATCAACAGCAGCTTCCAGTTCACCAGCATGAATGGTGAACTGCCCCGGGGCTGATGAGTTTTTGAGAATATTTGAGGTGAATTAGCTGGGCATGAGTGCCTGGGAGTGGGGGTGAGTCCTCCTCACCTCCTGGGGCTGTACCAGGTCCAATGAGTCTTTTCTCTGAGTCAAACCCAATGGCACAGAAAGCCCTAAGGGCTGTTTTGCCTCCTGAAGGACCCAGTTTGCATGCAAAGGGATGGGAAACTGGTTAGGGAAGAGAGATGAATCCTGGAGAACATCCAGATTGTTCCAGGAAGCATCTATTAAAACATAAAAGCCCAAAGTCAGCTGCATTTTCTAGAAGTTGGGAGAAGGAAAAAAAAAAAAACAAACCAATCCCTGTGGGTGCAGTCACCAAAAGGTCCCTGGTTCACCAAGGGAAGGGACAAGGGCAGCATCTCCCATCCCACATCACCCTCCCATGCAGGAACATCCCTTTGCACTGAGCACCTGAATCTTGTGTGCAGGATCCTGGATTTCCGGAGGGTGCCCCCCACAGTTGGGAGGTTGATCAACGTCACCAAGGAGATCCTGGAGGTCACCAAGAACGAGATCCTGCAGAGTGTCTTTTTTGTCTCACCAGGTGAGCGAGTGCTTGGCTGCCACAAGCTGGGACTGGACACGCTGCCCCGTGGCGGTGGGATGGGCAGGGTCTGCATGCAAAAGGCGACAACCAGACTTGTGCTGTTGGGAGAAACACAAAGACAGGGTTACAGCCTGCTGTACAGCTGCAATCCTCTGCCAGATGTTCTCACCTGCCCAATTCTCCCCAGCCTCCCCCCTGGCATGGGACCAGGTCTTGTCCTTCAACCAATGTATCAAACTATTGTCCACGAATGGGCAGTTTCACATCCACAGTGTGGTTACAAGTGCCACCACATACGCAGCCACTGTCTCATGGTGGAGAAGAGGTCCACCCTCTCACCTTGCTGTCTCCTGTGGATCATAAGAACCTTCCTTATTCTCTCCTCTCCTCCCAGCCAGGAACATTTGCTTCTTTGCCAAGTGCCCATACATGTGCAAGACGGAGTACGCGGTGTGTGGGAACCCTTACCTCCTGGAGGGGTCCCTCTCGGCCTTCCTGCCGTCCCTCAACCTGGCACCGCGCCTCTCCATCCCAAACCCGTGGATCCGGTCCTACTCATTTGATGGAAAAGAGGAGTAAGTGGGTAAATGCTGCTGCTGCTTCCCATATCTGCCTTGCAGGGAGGGAGGGTGAGCAGGGTGTGAAGTTAGAGGCAGAGGAAGGCCAAGGTTTAGAGACTGTCTATAAATAGTCTAATGATTCTTAATGGCTGGGCACTGGCTGGGCTGGACTTCCAGTCTCCATCTCCATACAGGAGATGAGCTTTGGGTGCTGTTAGGACATCGCAGCAGCACCCATTGAGCACACCTGCCTCTTCTCCTCTGTCTCCCACAGGTGGGAAGTGAATCCGCTGTACTGCGACACGGTGAGGGAGATCTACCCCTACAGCAACGGCAACCGGCTGCTCAACATCGTGGACATGGCCATATTTGACTTCCTAATAGGTATCAAGGGGGGAGTGTCCTTCCATCCTTCAGAATCATCTGTCTGCCCTCCCATGCCACAGTGGTACTCAGAGCCATCCCCTCTGCTCCAGGGACAGTTTTGGGGGGCTGCTGCCTTCCACCAGTTAACACAACCCCTTCCACTGTGCAGGCAAAGGGGAGCCTCCAGGCCCACCCCCACCCACTTCTCAGGGGGTCCTGCAAGATGAAACCAACCCTACTGGAAGCATCCAAGATGCTCAATAAGTGTTTCATGCAGATCTGAAAGCAAACATAGGAGAGTTTAGAAAATCCCTTGGTCACATGCCAGGGAAACTCTGTCCCTCTGTCTGCCCTTTCCCAGGGAACATGGACCGTCACCACTATGAGATGTTCACCAAGTTTGGGGACGATGGCTTCCTCTTACACCTGGACAATGCCAGAGGGTGAGGCTGAGGAGGACATTGGGATGGGGGAGGGGTGTGGGCAGGCACTACAGCTCTGTGCTCTCTGCTTATCCCCAGGTTCGGGCGGCATTCCCATGACGAAACCTCCATCCTGGCCCCGCTCTCCCAGTGTTGCATGTAAGTGCCAGCTTCATCTTCCCTCCCAGACATGCTGGTGTTCCCACCATGCTGGGCTGGTGGCATATTAAGCTTTTGTATCCATCAAAGTACTAAGCTCTGTGGTTCTGGAGCCTGCTACGGTGTCATACAATGGTCCTTCCCAGATACTTTCCATTTTTGCAAGATGAAACCAACCCGATGATGGAAAGATCATCCTTAGAGATCCTTAGGATCTCTAAACCCAGAGGGGCTTCCCACATCCTCATGGATGGTGAGGAACAGACCAAAACTGCCATTGCAGCTAACACCTCACATCACTGTTTTCTGAACCACCCTCTTCCAGCCGTGCTCTCCTCCATGGTGGAGGGACCTCCTGGTCCTTTCCTTCTCCCCATCACAATACCAGCTCCCATGCTGGTCCCAGTTGGAGCTGCCTCGATCAGCACTGGGCAGTGGTGGGGATCTGCTTGAATGCTTGTTGAAGCTAAAAGGCCTTGCAAGTGTAAAAACTTTCACTGATAGAGCAGGAGGCAGTGTCTGTTGGGTCCAACCCTTCCAGAAGGGTCTCCTAGCATTTTCCAGCCCATCACAAGGAATAATCAGCCCTGTTCCTCTGCACTAAAACTCAGAAACCTCCATCCAAAAGCCTGGCAGAACTCTGATAGAGTTAATTAGGTTTCTTCTTCCCATGGCATTAAGGAGCAGCTCATAAATTCCACTGTTTGAATCCTATCTTCTCCCTTTATTAATTCACATAAATCATCAGCTGAAAGTTAAATTTAAGAGACAGAAAGAGCTGTTCTTCTCCATGGTTTCTCTTTAGGAGACACCTAACCCATTTCCTCCTGTACCTGCTCCATCTCAGCCTCAGGGTGTTAACTGTGCTCTCTCCTGATAACATCAGACCCAGCAGTACGAGTGTAAGAACCACTATTTGCACCCAGTGAGTCTTTTAATTTATAACTTCAGGTGTGCAGTGAATCCTTCTCTTGAACTCCTATTTTGTGCAGTTTAAATTAACTCTGCCTCTTCATCTGACCTGTGTATAGTAATATCCACGAGTCAAATCCTTCCTATTCTTCCAGATGTGCCTCCCAGCAGCTCTTCTTAATTTAGTTCCCCTTGTAAAAGGCAACAGGAAGAAGACCTGTGAGTCTCACCTCATAATAAACCAACTAGGGCTGAGAACAGTATAAAATCAGCTCATGCTGCCTGAGGGACACACAAAACCTCATTTCCCAACAGCCAATCCATTTGGAGTCGGGAAGCACCCAAAAAAAACTTGGAAAAGAAGTAAAAAAAGGCTTGAGTAACAACAGAGGCCTCAGATTTCATCCTGTCCTGACCAACTAACCGGCCTCTGCCCACCGAGTCACCTCCTTGTCCCTACATGAAGCTGTGCACACCGAAGCAGGAATGAAGCCCTCCAGCCAAGAGGGACCACTCCAAGCACAGGGATGCAACAACAGGCTGCTTGCTTCCTTCTTTGACACATTCATCATGTTCCCAGCCAAGCTCTCCTCCAAGTTTGGCTGCCAGCAGATTTAAAGCGGGTATTTTTAGCTACCTTTCCCAGCTCCCACACCAGTCCTTGTCCCACATGCTGAAGTCTGCTGGTCTCCTCTCCCTGTGTTGCTCCAAGTACAGTAAATGGGACAAATACAGCCATGGGTAAGAGCTGGTCATTTTCCTGAAAGGGCCAAACCCCTCACTAAGGCACAGACAAGCCCAAACCCAGCCCCCCATTATCCTGGCTCAGGTATCCTCTGGGCTGATGAAGTCCTTGAAGGCTGATGGTCAAATCCTGAGCAGCTCAGCACAGCAGCAGGGTTACACCTGCCCCTTGAGAGCAGGAGTTCCATGTTCTGCCTGTTTCTTACATAACTTAGAGCACAGAGCAAGCTGTTCCCCACGGGGTCGGGCTCCGAGCCCCAGCACTGTTCAGACCAGAGCAAACACAGCTGGTGTTTACCCGCAGCAGCTCCTTGCCTAGGAGAGCACATGCAAGACACTTGCTGCAGTCCACACTGGCATTCCTCCAGCAGCAGCACCTCCAGAACGATTTAGAGCTCAGCACTTGTCCAATTGATTATTTATAACCTATTTTTTTCCCCCCCTGGGAATATTAACACAAACCTGGCAGTCAGGACAACAGCCGCAGTTTAAATCCAGTCGCAGCATCTTTCTCCTCATGTTGTGCAATGCAAAGGCATCACTGCCCACAGATTCCCAGCTCATTCTTCTGCTCCACAGCAGTACCAGCATCCTGTGCACTTTGGTCACTGCTCAGCCCTGCACAGCAGCAGCAGCAACAAGCTCTTCTCCTGGCATCTGAACAGCATGTGTCCTGTTCCAGTCGCAGAGAGCCAGATCGCTGTCCCCGATCGATGCCCTGGATAAATAACAGACACACAAAAGGCAAAATCTGGAGCTGGTTTAAAAAAAAAAAAAAAAAAAGAGATTTCTCCCTGCACCTTTTTCCATCTGAAAAGTCTGGCTCAGCTCAATAGGAGTGGTTCCATGAACAGGGACTACTTTGTTTCCAAAATTTAAAGGGCACGGATTCATTTCAGTATTAAGAGATGCTGAAGTCAAAACACTTTTGCTGAGGGTTAAACAAATGATTTCAGAACACTTAGTTTCATTCCCAGAAGTGTTCTAAGATTATAGCTTTAATTCCAGCTTTTTGTCAAAGCAAACTAATGTTTGAATCTCAGTACCTCTTAGGACAAAGAGTCACAGTTAAATCAGCTCCAGGAACATTCCCTCTTTTTGCTCAGAGTTTTGACAGATTTTTTTCTCATTGATGCCTCTTCATTTCACCTTCCCTCAGCCCCCGCCCCGTTTAATGTCATCCTTGGGAACGTGGCACCACCCTGCAGTAATCTGGGGAACTGGGTCATCTCTGACTCAGAGGAAACACTCATTACCAGGAAATTTTATCATGTTTTTCTCTCTGATAACAGAAATTTGCAGCACAAATAGTCTGCAGTCTGGAAAGACAAAGGAGAAAGAAGAGGTTTCTGTAGAAATTTTTATTTCCTTCAGAAAAGGAAAGCTTTTGTTCCAAGTTCTTTGCCAAGGGTCTTCACCCATCTCTGCCCTCCCTCCTTCCCCCACTACCAAGGGGTTGAAATCATAGAATAGAATCATAGAATCATAGAATGATTAGGGTTAGAAGTGACTCCCTATCTAGTCCAACCCCCCTGCAAGAAGCAGGGACACCCCACAACTAGATCAGGTTGCTCAGGGCCTCATCCAACCTGGCCTTGAACGTCTCCAGGGATCCAGGGGCATCCACCACCTCCCTGGGCAACCTGTTCCAGTGCTCCACAACTCTTACAGGAAAGAACTTTTTTCTAATATCCAGTCTAAATCTCCCTCCCTCTATTTTAAAACCATCACCCCTTGTCCTGTCACAACAGGCCCTACTGAACAGCCTCTCCCCATCTTTCTTGTAGGCCCCCTTGAGGTACTGGCAGACCACTATAAGGTCTCCCTGGAGCCTCCTCTTCTGCAGGCTGAACAGCCCCAACTCTCTCAGCCTGTCCTCGTAGGAAAGGTGCTCCAGCCCCTTTATCATCTTTGTGGCCTCCTATGGACCTTCTCCAACTGGTCCATGTCCTTCTCATGTTGGGGGTTCCAGAACTGGACACAGTACTCCAGGTGAGGTCTAGCTGTTTCTTGACAGGATGCCCAAAAGGTCTGCACTAAGATGTCCTATATCTCCTTTTCCAGAATAAAGAGGACGACGTTGTTACGACTCCAGCTGTTGGCTGAGCCCGACTATCGGCTCAGCGATGTGATGAGGGAATCCCTCCTGCAGGACCACCTGGCACCCATCCTCACTGAGCCCCACCTCCTGGCTTTAGACAGACGCCTGCAGCTTATTCTGAAAGCTGTGAGGAAATGTATAGACACATATGGAGAAGCCAAGGTGGTGGCCAATGACACCACGCAGCCTGAAGCTCCTGCATCTGACAGAGTGAAGTTGACCACTTAAACAGTCCTTAACTCACACTCAAGAGGTTGGGGAAGCCCCTGCAAGGCAAGTGTTTGAATAGCTGGTACCTTCCATCCACAAATGCTTGCAGAGACGAAGGGGGAAACTCTTCAGGAATCACGTTGGGCTTCTGTGCTGGGGACTCGACTCAAAGCTCTTGTGCTTGGCCAGTGTGTTGGTAAGTTGTGGTCTGACTGCAGCACCTTTACACCCCAGATACCAGCTCGGGTGGAAAAGCAGTGATCTCCTGCTCTGTGGCCCTCAGGAGTGCTGGGGAACTCACAGCCATTGGTTTGCTTGACTCACACGGGATCTCGGTCCTGCTAGTGAAGGGGACAAACTAGATCCAAGGATGAGGCTTGAATAAAGAGATGCCAAGACCCTGTTCCTCTTGCTAAGTCTCTGTTCTGTAGTCAAGACTGTGTGTTAAAGAGCAATCTTGCTGCACAAGGGCAGTACCTGGCACAGAGAGGCAGCACCTTGGTTCATGTGGTCAGACTGAAGGGCATCTGTGCAGTATTCACCATAGGACCTGTTGCCTCTTGTCTCTTCAAGAGCCATCAACCCACTTGACTTCAATCCAGGCACATCACTCAGAAACCCTCTGCCTCACAGGGCAGTAAAACCACTTCTACTTTAACCTGTCTCGTGGGTGGAGGAGACAGTTTGGTTATAAGAGCAGGTATGTGTTGCCTTTGATCCCAAGGGGAAAAAAAAAACTACCAACAAAACAAACCAAGCTGCTCAGGGGCACAGCACTGTATTCACAGGCAGCCACCCACTTCTGATTTGGCAAAGTGGGGGATCTCTCTCAGGTCACCTCACTTCTATCTTGAAAATAGTTTGTCAGGATCCCGAGAAAACAGGGTGCACCCCTGCCCCATCTGTGTGTGCTTTGAGGAGATGAAATAGGAGCTGGGGACATGGGGAGGGAGTCAACATAGATCTTTTGATTTGTAGTTTCCACCTTGCAGCCTAACAACAAGGCTTATGAGTTCAAGAACAGTAACACTGAGGGTTTTGGCAGCTTATGGAAAGTAGTTGAGAACTTTGTGGTGTTTTTTATCCTTAAGGATAAATAAGTTATTAAAAACACACCACAAACAATTTACTAGAGGTTCATTCTAAACCTTTAACTTCAGCAAAAACCATCAGACCTTTCAGAGAAGAATCCAAAGATCACAGCACAAGCAGCAGTTGTTAGCAGGCTGCCAGCAAGCTGCTGCACCTACCACAGGCTTGTTTCACATGGGCTGGAATTCTGCCCAACCTGAAGGGAACTCTGTGACATTGATGTGTGCCTGGATCATGTGCAGAAGGAGCAAAACTTGTTTGGCCACAGTTGTGTTTTTTTTAAAGAGGGGACAGTGTTGACATTTAATTCAGCTCCAGTGTTAACTGTACAACACCCATCTCCACGCTGTACAGCTGTGGAAGAGACTGCAGAGTAATCCCAGTGTGGCCCTACAGGTCTGTTTATATCCTGTATATTTGTATGAGGAAGTAACAGCATCACAGAGCGTCAGGGGTTGAACGGGACCTCAAAAGATCACCCAGTCCAACCCCCTGACAGAGCAAGGTCACCTCAATTGGCTCACACAGGAACATATCCAGGGGGTTTGAATGTCTCCAGAGAAGGAGGCTCCACAACCTCTCTGGGCAGCCTGGCCCAGGGCTCTGCACCCTCACAGGGAAAAGGTTTTTCCTGACGTTCACATGGAATCTCAGAAGAGCCTGGTTCCATCCTCCTGATACTTGCCCTTTACATACTTATAAACATTAATGAGGTGACCCCTCAGTCTTCTTTTCACCAGGCTAAAGATCCCCAGCTCCCTCAGCCTGGCTCCAGCTGGAAGACGTTCCACTCCATCACCTTTGTGACCCTGCGTGGTCCTCTTTCAATTAGTTCCCTGCCCTTCTTGATCTGAGGGGCCCAGAATTGGAGTGTTTTACTTAGTGAAGAAATCCCTCCCACATTCTGAAGCCACACAGGTTAGCAAAAACACCCACACAAACCCACCCAACCCAAAAACCGTCCCACACCACACTCCTTTGGTCTGTCCCTTGTGATTCAGCCATCCCCTTCCGTTTCCAGCTCTCACAAAAGCAAAGCTTAAGACAGTCTCGATGAAACCAGCCTAATTCTCAGTGTTAGGGGGCTGACAGAGCTTTTTACTCCTTGACAGACTAGATGAAAATAAAAGAACTCACTCAGGACGTGTGTTACAGCAGTTGTTTCTGTACAGCATTCCCAAAGTTGTATCTCCCTCTACTGGTGACGACTCCTGCGCTCACCACAGGTCACAAGCCTGAAACCAACGGTCGGTGTCATGGAGTCCTTACTGCTGGCTGCTTGAGCAGGAAGAACGTGGCAACAGAAGATAAGTAAATGTTTGCATTTGGAAGTGGAAATTTTAAGTCTCATTTTAAGTTTTTTAAAAAAAAATTTTGAGCCTTTCTTTTTTTGGTCAAGGGGCTGTGGGAAAGGGAGGGCAGGATGAAGGAAACAGGCCCACAGATATTTAAATAGCTGGTGTTTTCTTTTTGCTCTCCTCTACATGGTAGTTTTTTAAGGTGGGTGATAGCTTCAGCTTTCTCAAAGCTGGGTGCAAAACATGCCCAATCTGAACCACTTCAGGTCATCACAGCATCTTTTCTCCTACTTCATCATGGTGTGAAAATCCCCCTTCTATTTCTGTCAGACCTCCAGAACTCAGTCACACGTAACCATCACGTGTTTAAAACATCCATGAAGGGTATGCATAGGTGGGAGCAGGCAGCTACAGGAGCTAATAAGCTCCAATCCCAGACTGGTTTGAGTGGGAAGGGACCTCAGTTCTCCCAATGCTCTATGCCATAGGTAGGGACACTCACAACATGCCCAAAGCCCCATCCAACCTGGCCTTGAGTTCTGCCAGCAACCCAGGGGTAGCCACAGCTTCTCCAGGCAACCCATACCTGGGCCTCCCCACCCTCCCCAGGAAGGATTTCTGCCCCATATAAAATCTAAACCTTCTCCCCCTTCAGCTTAATAGTGTCTGGGAATTAACAACCTTAAGATACAAGAAAGCAGGAGTCACTAAGCTGCCAACTCAAGCAAGACACAGGTACCTTCTCATTCCAGAAGCTTTTGTGCACCCAAAGCCACAACTCCAGAGAAGTTCTCAGGTCATGGGCACAGGGTGGCTTGTGGAGACCAAGCTCTGGTGGGATGGTTCAGTTGTGCTGCACACTAGGACATGAACTCAAGTCTCCAGACTTAACACAAAGCTAAGCAATTAAGCTTCTTAGAGGATACACTACTAATGAGGTGGGAGAAACTAAGGCCAAAGGCAAACACAATACAGGGACAGGAAATAAAGAGACCGATTGCATTTAAGAATTTAAATCATTTTATTGCTTTACCTGCCATTAGAACAATCTATAACAAAAGGAATATAATATAATATATTAGCACATACAGTAAATCAGACTTATATAATATGTCAGGTAACAATACAAAAATGGTCCTCTGATTGACTATAGCTTTCTAGGGCAATAGACTTCATAAATTCGCTAAAGGTGGACTAGCAAAGTATTACTTCTAAAGCCCTGAATGTTAGCTAAGGCAAAACTATGCCAATTGTGGTTTCAAACATATTTAAATTGCACACAAAGGTAAAGCTATAACTGGGATTAATATTTAACTCAGACTTAGCTGATTTATCTTAAAATCTCGTAGGTAAAACTACAAAAGGGAGTAAACAGCAAGCTAAAAAGATGCAGTAGTGAAACTTGATTAGAAAGCTTTGTATAAAAAAAATGTGCATTTTTGTGTGGAGCTCTAACTAGGTTTACACAGTTTTTGGTGCTTTAAAGTAACACACAGAACACATGAGAAGAAAATACTTGGATAGAGTCAAAACTTTTTTTTAAAAAAAAGCCAACTGTTTTCTTAAAAAAAAAAAAAAGTAGCATTTGCTTGCTCCTTAAGGACTCTGGCAAAAAATCCTCTACTTGACATCTTCCAAATAGTTACCTATACTCACACCACAAGTGTTTAAATCAAGTTAATGGAATTTCAGGTTCAGAAATACCCTTAAACCTTTTGTAAAGGTTTGACACCCTCAGTATTATTTTGTATCAACTAGCAGGTGCTCTGATTTCCGACATGCCTGGAACAAAGTCTGTTGAATTTGAATCCGTTATCACCTCAGAAAGGAAATGAGATGAGGGCTCCATCATTAGAAGTAGTTGCACAACAAATGCAAAGCTGCTTGCTGTCACTCCCAGATACAAACCTACGCTACTTTTATATAAATTACAGTTTAAAGGAAACCTTAAAAATTGCCTACCATTATTGAACCGTGGAATTCAGTATAAACTTTTGGGAAGTACTGGTGCACACAGAATAATGGAACATAAAGCTGGTAAATACTGAAATACATTTAAGACTCTGCAACATATTGAACTTGGAAAAAAAGGAGTGAGTTTGAAATATACGTCATGTGTAATCAAAGAAAGAGAATGCACTTTTTTTGCATTTAAACTAGCTTTACAATTAACCACCTTAAAAATCATTAATTGACCGATAAAAACTTAAACTGAGTGTTGCAGGAACGTTAAAGCATTGGCTTTTTCTGCCTCACATTCTCTGCCAAGTATCATGGCATCTATACAGACCAGCAATCTTGCCACCTGTAACTGATGCTGGCCATAAATACTCAATGATTATTTTCCCTGGTAAAAAAAGGTCACCTGAACTTACCATCATTTTTTTAAGAACTCAACTGAGGAATATGAAGCAAGCAAGAATTCACAGGGAAAATGTTTGCTTCCAACTTCTACACCAATCTAAGTACTCAAACATTACTAACAGCCAGACAGCTGCACCATTCTTACACCAATCTATGAGACCAAAGTTAGGCATTGAATGTAACATTTGGTTCTTGCCACTTTGAGCAGGAAGAGTTTTAAATGGCATATATATCACTGGAGAAAGAACAGGAAAAAAAGAAATTGGTTGCAGCAAGTCAGCAAATTAAGTAACAACGGCAGTAGTTCACCAGAACTATTCACCTTAAGAGATTTACACTTGACAGAAACATAACTAAGCAATCTTAAACCAGCAGACACAGAACAGTTATACTGGTAAATTCCAACTGTGGCTTTCTTAGCAGCTGATGCCTCATGACTAAACCCAAGATTACAGTACCCAGAAAATAAAGAAAAAATAAAAGGAAAATCCAAGCCCCAAGAAGCTCAATTACAAGGGCAGTTCTCAGTTGGAAAGAAATACAGCAGATTATGACCACAGCCTTAAAATCTGTCCAACAGTTTGAGAAACACCTTTAAAAATCCCCCCCCTCTTCCCAATCTACTGTCACCTCCTTACTCTATGGCAACTGGCATGGTGCTGAGAGGTCTCTCCCTCGCCGAAGCAAGGCTGTGTCTGCCTGAGTTGGACACTGTTGCACAGAGAGAAGCCACAAGAGCAAACATCTCCATAAAACCTTTTCTGTTAATTTAATGGGACAGAAGAGCACAAAACTAATATGCTCTAAATTAAAAACAGTGCTATGATAAGCAATTTTTTAAATTTTTTTTTTTTTTAAACAGACAGGAAGCTGCAAATGCCAGTGGCAATGTGGCTCTGCACAAGGGTTATAAAGCAGTCTGCATTCGTGAAGCATGTTTTGGATAGGGAGGAAGGTTTCAGACAGACAGTGATACAAAACTGTTGTACTGCTGGATGTTTCTCTTGAGAATGTCTGAGCACGGACCCAGGACACGTTCAAACCGGGGCCGATCCAGCTTCACGCATTTCAACAGGCCGCGAGCAACAACTGTGGCAGCGCGGGGCCGGTTCATCAACAGAGCTATTTCACCTAGGGCGACAGGAAAGCAGCAACAGTGTTAAAATCAAGGGGAAGAGCTGAGGAAGTGACCTTGTTGCATGTCAAACTGCTGCAGGAACAGAACAGAAGGTAAATCAGGGTTTAACACCGAAGTATCTATGTAGTTACATTAAAAACTGCCTTCGCAGCTGATTCCAACTACTTGGTGGGTTTTTTTTTATTAAAACATCCATCTGGCTCTCTGAAGGTGGCCTAAAGAATTTTCAACATTGGTTGTATGGAACAAGTGATCACATTTCAATTAACCATGTAGTTTTCCTAGTCAACAAGCAGTTCTTTTTCTTATCAGGCATGCTGTTATTCAATTCTAGGATTTCTAAGAAACACAGGACAACAACCACAATACTGAAGGAAGAAATTAGCAGTGTACAGCCATGGGGCTGTGGAAGATGAGGATCTGAAGTGCCACTGAACTCCCATTTCATAAAGGTTTGCACAAACATGCCAAAAAATTTGTTTGAAGTAACTATTACAACTTCTAACCAACATAACTGGAAGTGACGTTTGACAAGCTCGTTTCCATTGGTGACAACAGCTACCCCTAACAATCCCAACAGTAAGCACAGAAGAAACCATCACATCAACTGGTTTGTCTTTAAGCAGTTGGGCAGGTTATCTCCATGTTCACAACTGACAGAAGAACTCAGTGGTCCTCAGGGACTAAATCTGCCTGAGTTATCAGAAGGGATGCTCAAAAGAAACGAGAGCAACTTTTCCTCTGTGCCCAATTAGAGCTCTTGAACTCACTAGCTTCCAAAACACAGGCTTGCAAAAGAGTAAGCTGGTTCTAAGGGAGAGTTAAACCCAGGGGACAGGGCTATGGCACCTGAACACAATGGCAGAGAGAATGTTTAGCATAAGAGGGAAGAAAATCTAGAGTGCACATCAAAGGAAAGATGAGAAGAGACTCAAGTGACATACACAAAGAAAAGCTAGTACTGGATACTACAAGATGCTAAGCAGACCTTTGGTCAGATCCAGTACTGTTAGCACACTCTCCAGTACATCCCACTTCAGGCCTTGCATCACTATTTGTGGATTACATCATCTGGTTGTCCAGCTTTTCAGCTTTGTGGAAGGCTTTAGCAAGAGGAGCACTTAGGAAGAGCAATGAAGAAAGAGGACCCACCATAAACTTAAGAGTATGGCTGCTGCGGGTTTTGAGAGAAAGAGGAGGGAGGAAGTATTTAAACACTAAATAGTAAGTTCTGAATGTGCTGCTTTGTTTCAGAACTGGAAGCCAGTTTTCTTCTGTCCCAAACAAATCCACTAATACTTACAAAGACTCTGAAATAACAGGATCTGAAGCTATTTTTTTTTTGTCCAGCACAATAAGACTTTTCAAGTCAACACAAGTCACATAACCTTTAGGTGAGTAAGAACACCTTCAACAGAGGGTGAAGAGGCCCTGATCTGCATTTAAGAGACTATGTCTGAAGTACCACACTGTTTTGGGGTTCCCCAGTACAGAATGCTAAAAAGCAGAGCAAGTCCAGCAGTGCCACCCAACTGGTTATGGGTCTGCAGCACAGGGATGTAGAGAGAGAGATTCTAGAAGAGCTGGGTTAGTCTGAATTGGAGAAAAGGCCAAGGAGGGAATCCCACTGCTGTCTTCAGCTACATGATGAGTGATTATAAAGACAAAATAGACTGCTCTCTGTACAGTGAAAGCAGAGAAAGCCACAAGGGGCAGAACAGGAAATTCATGTCAGGCATAAAGAGAAAAAAAAAAACCAAACAAAATGGTTCTTCACAACAGGCTGGTTAAACAGTGAAAGAAATTGCCCAGAGGAGTTATGGGATCTCCATCCTTGGAGACATGAGACACAGCCCTGAGCAATGCATTGCAATTTCAAGTCAGCTCTACCCAGGGTAGGGAGGTCAGACCAAATCACCACCTGTCCCCTTCTAAATACAGTACTCCAGAACCATCACACTTTGGTAAGACACATGCACCTCCATATGCTAAGTGACTTGATACTCACCTGACCATGAGTGAACAGTTAGCCAAACCAGTAACTAAGCAAATCCATCCCATCACTGTCACCCACACAGCACAGGTAAAATGGTGATGGTGGTGTATGTAATTGTAGCTGTCACTACATAACTCACCAAAATAATCAGAAGGTGCCAGTCTGCCCACTTCAACGAACTCTTCGTTTTCTGATCGACGCTGTAACACTGCAGCTGTGCCCTTTAAGAAATCACAACTATTAAAACTTCCAGCATCACTGGAAACACTGAATTCTACAAGAAATCAGCAGCTCTGCAGAAGTAACTAGTACATTTCAGTCTAAAAATCACTTCACAGTCCTTACATATTTTGCCAGACTGCTAAAAAAAAAGCCAACAAACCAAAAAAAAGACAACCAGCTGGTCATCCTCCCTCCCAAGTATAAAATGTCTTGGGTATTTGTGTATCCACAGCAGTGGCTTCCTGTTTCTCCTCATAACAGTAGGAATAGTACAGTATGACTAGCAAAAAAAACCCAAACAAAAAACCCAAACAGAAGACAATGATACCATTAGTAAGACATTATGAACAGGCCTCTGCTCCAAAAAAAAAGATAAACTGGTTTCAGCCAGTAACTCATTACTTTTTTTTCCTGGAAGTACCATTTGTAAAATAGCAAAACTAAATATAAGCTTCTGCCTGTCCAGCAAGATTACCATTCCTTTAGGAATTCTCTACAAGTATGTTATTCCATTTAACTTTTCTCCAAGTGTCTATTCAGAGATAAACCATGTTAAAAAAATTAAATAGGTAAAGTTCCAAGTTTTTCATTTTGACCTTACCTCCAAGATAATGAAGAACTCATCTCCTGGCTCTCCCTGGACCACAATCTTTTGCCCATCCTCAAACTGTACCGGTTCCAATGCATCAGCTACAGTGAGACGCTCCCACTTGTCCAGAGATTCTACAGAGTTAATAGTTCATTAACAGAGTATCTTTTCAAGGCACAAATTATACTTTTTGCTATGTCTTTATGCTGAGGTCAACCTATTTCTAGCTACATTTTTGCATCAGATATCAGGACTTGTAGAAGAATTATTTCTGAATGAAGCAGCACAGGCTCCACAGTTTTAACACATTACCCCAAGACCCTGTAATAGTAATAATGTTGAGCAACAGCTTTAATATAGTATGGCAATTTACTCCACTTTAGAACAAAAATCTTCTCACTTACCCAATATAGATACTTTACTAAGGAATTCCTCATACATCTTCCTCTTTCTCAAAGTACTCCCCTAAAAGAAAAAAAATACACAACCAAATCAGAAAAACCCCACACAAAGTAAGTTTTCTTTCTACTTCATGTTTTACCTGAGGCTTCAAATAAAAAGACAAAAATATATTTAACCAAACACACCACATCCTGTCTTGCAGACCCCAAAATCTCAAGATTGTTTTCAAATTTCAGTATTTCAGTAATAGTCCAGAGTTCAGCAACCTTCATTAAGTATTTTGCATTTACTGCAGCTTTAATGTTTCTTACATATTCTTACCACAAAACCTTGCCAAAATTCACAAAGATTTTAGTTACAACTGCAGTTCACGTGCACTACTTACAAACAGCAGCCTAAATAGAGAGCAGAATAATAACTGGCACATTAACCAGTATCACATTTTTAGCCCAGTTTAATATTGCACTGGTATTGTTTTGTTTGCTAATGCAAGATTCCCCCTTGCTGGACAGACATGCTGAGCAAACAGACTTCTGGTTACAGAAGAGCCAGCAGGATTTTGAGTAACCAACTGAAATGAATGACCAACATAGACAGAAGAAGGTCAAACAGCCCCTATGAGTCAGCAATAAAGCCAAAAGCATAATTCCAGGTCAGCACACAGCTACTTGAGCCACACACTAGAGAAAAATATACTTGCCATCAGGATCCTTCTGTAGCTATCTCTATCAATGCCCCACAACTTCACATTCGTCTTTGCTTTGACTGTTGCAGCACGGGGAGTTCCATATATAAGGGCAAGTTCTCCAAAGCTTCCACCCTCACCAACGCTGGTGGCCCACTCACTGTTCACATAAACCTGAAAGGCAACACATGGTGATAAGCCCACAGTGTCTTGTGGACTGGTCAGGGATAACATGAAGCTCCTGTCACCTTGTTTTTCTCTAGAGGAAATCCTCATGTCTGTACAATTGGAGCTGGCCGTTCAGGCTTTCATCAACACTTCACAGCTAACCCAAACCCCACCACAATTTTTACTTCCATTGATAAGTGGACTCTTCTATACATGCAGAGACTACACATGTAGACTTCAGAGACTCTCTGGTAGGAAATAAAATCTCAATAACATCTCTGTCAGAGAAAGCTATGGATTACTTGCACTGGAAAATAAGAGTCTGGTGATCCTTAAAGCCCATCCCATAGGACAGTGAGACTCCAAAAAAAAAAAGCATTAGTATTGTGTTGGTTTCCAAATAATTCATTTTGAAACTCACCACAACTCAGTTTGCACAGCCAGAGCTGTTAAGGAGCAAGAACTCCAAAGCAAAATAAACTTCAACTAAGAACTCATTAGACAAAAAGCTGCTAAAGGAAAGAGCTGTAAGAACAGGCCTAGAAAATATCAGGCTATTCCTCTGCTACAGACAAACATGTCCTAGTAAGCTACCAGTAACACTTACATCCATTTCTCCTTGATCAACAACATAAAAGTTATCACCTTCATCACCTAAAAGAGAAAAACATAATGAATACATGCTAAAATGAGAGTAAAGCTATGCAAGCACTCATGTTCCACAGAATTGTCATCTTAGATTTTCAGACTTTAAGATTGGCAGAGACAGATTTTGCACAACTTACAGAGAACATTTCACTTTTTGCTAATTTCACACTCTTCTCAGTCTGTGAAACAGGATATCTACTTCTGGAGATCAGCAGTATCCCCAGGATTACTGGAAAGGCATACTGGAGCCACAGACTGGCACCACATGTCCTACAGTGCCACCAAATGACCACCTTCCCAATGGCTAACAAAGCAACAAAACCACATCATCCTACAACTGCCCCAGTCCTCACTTCAGCATGAGCTGTGCTTCAAGCAACACAGGATGAAAGGCTCACTACATCTGGACAGTATTTTGTTTTTTAAAAGAGCACAATACTAACACGAGCACTGGGCCAGAGTCTGCTCGTCATCCCCAACTTACTCAACGTATAGATTGTCACTTGCCTTGCTGTATGACAGTCTCTCCTGCAATGTAAGTCACGGGGAACATCGCATCAAAGATGTCACTGGAGAATAGGATATCAAAATTAGACAACTGCCATGCATGCAATGAGACCCAATACCTTCAGCCCACCAATACTTTTCCTACAGTGTCTGAAAGGTTGTATGCTTTGCACATTATGGACACATTCAGCTCTAAGTCTGCACTTCAGAAGCTTTAGGACTACAAAGATTTATTCCTACCTTCTTTCATTATCATCAAGATGGGCAAACAGCACATTCTTCTCAATAGCTTTTGCCAAAGCAGCCATAGTCTTGTAATCTTTTGGAATAACCTAGGATAAAAACAGAAAAGTATCCAATTAATTTTATTTTTCAAGAAAAGTGCATTCCTCAGGTTAAGTGTTTCCAGTTTCTTTCAAGCACTATAAAACTTGACCCAAATACAGTCAGCATTTACAGTCTGTGCAGAAGGTAAATAAGATCTGGTATTTCATGCAACTGTATAGAGCATCACTCTACACTAAGTTTATACTTGTACTCTTGAAAAAAAACAGTATGTGGTGTTCAACATGTATATTCCTAGGCAACAGTATTACATTTAGCCTGATGGCAGAGCAAGTCTGCTCTGCCATCAGGCTAAATGTAATGGTGTTGCAGCTGTTGAATAACTGGAAGCACTTTGTTTATGTATACAACAAATACATGCAATATAAATATATCTTACTTCAAAGGGAACAGGCCTAAGTTGTGCTTAAATGGTTTAACTGCATGACAGTTTATTCTAACCTCCAATTAAACAGCTATACACACAGGTCTGCTTTATCCAGTTATCACAAGACCTAACAGGCTACTGGAGCATAGTGTTATTTAACACACTGGACAGGTTTTCTTTGATAAACTCTGGATTGGAGATGCAATTTTTGGAGAGGTTTAAAAGTCAGAGCACCTTTCTAACATAAGATGCAGCATCCTCTTCTGTGTAGACTTCTGCACTGATGGCCCCACGTCTTCTTCGTCCCTTGACCACTGGGTTCATAGGAGGAGGAGGAGAGATTTCATCCTCCCGTGAGTCTGAGCGAGAACCAGACTTCTGCTGATTCAACAACTGTTTCGTTTCCTCCTAAATAGGAAGGGGGACATGTTTGTGTCACATAATCCAATACAGAAAAAGAGCTGTTATATCTCAGATTCCAGTTTAGTCTGCCAGTGCAAGGGAGCTTCCTGTGTACTATTACCCTGGCATTAAGGCAAACAGGAGACCACAGCAACGAAGATCAAAGGCCTTGCAAAGTAGATGGTAGACACACCTTTCATTGGTAACATTCCCATCACAATGGTGTTTATTTTAATAACTTACACTAATAGATTAATAAATTACAAAGCATAAACAGGTTGATGTCTTTTTTTTCCACTGGAGTATTCAATAGGCAATGAAGACATTCTGCAAATGCAAAAGGCATTTTCCCAGCTGTAAATGCAGCAGCTCTTCCCCTCAGCTGTGAGGTGTTAAGCCTTTTTTGATTTGAAAGACAGAAGAGCAATTCCTCAGAAATCCATGTTACATGAGAAGCTTTTGAAACAAGGTCAAGTCATGAACCAACTCGATACCTAATAACCAACAGTTATTTTAGGAGACAGAAATATGAATACTGCTCACAGAAGAGCTGGAGGAAGGATGCTAGAGGCCAAAGAGGAGTTTTGGGGCTGGTTGGTTTGGGCAGGCAGTTTGGTTTGGCCTTTTTTGTTTGGGTTTTTTTTGCAAACCACAACTTTACATGTTGTTACATGCATTCCCTGTTTCCCTTGGGTACCCATTGTGCTGTGTTGTAGTGATAACATAGAAGACTAAAGTACTTATCATAAAATGAAGTCTAACTAGTTGGACACACAGAAATTTGATTCTTTTATGTACCAGAAGATTCACCTTACCCAGCTAAGATCAAATTAAAAACAAAACAGAAAAGCCAACCTTGAAGCCACAGATTTGCATCAGAACAGCTCAAAATGACTTTCCCAGCATTACAGAAGCAGGGTTTTGGAACATGCCTTAAAAGAACAAGGAGTCATCTGTTCTCTGAGAGCTCCCAGTGTCCTTGATCAAACTGTCCCCTGCTCAGCTGGGCAGCTTGGTGCCTGGCTGCCACGCTCCACTCCGGAGGTGCACAGAGGCTATGTATAACAACAGGGCTTTGAGGAAAGGGACATCAGATAACCATTACAGGGAGTTTACATTTTACACCTCTCACACACCCTAAAGAGCAAGCACTGATCCGTGGAATTGCATTTCACTTCCTGCTTTTTGCCCCTTGATAGAATAGTGCTACATTTCAAAATGATGGGAGCAAAACATATTTAAAACCTGGGTTCTATCTTCTGATTTGAGACAGGTCTCGACTGAGATGAAGTTAAAAACAGCTTGAGCATTAAGAAGCGTTCAGTTTGAACTGCCCCTCAAGGTGGGCAACACCACCAGCCTCAGAAACACACCATTAGTTTAGAACCTTTAACCCATAAAAGACCTTGACACTTCTGAAACACTGCTGCCATCTTATTTTCCAGTATCACATAAAGAACAGCGATCCTATAACTTTCAGAGACAGAAACGCTTCAGCAGCCTTTAGCAAAGGAGCTGTGTATCAAAACACCACTCAAAGACCCAGCAGGGTAATGGCCCACTCAAGGAACAAGGGAAAAAATATAACTAGTAACTTCTATCTGATCTGAGATTGATCACTGCTGTATTAAAAAGATGCATGCTAAGGTAGGGCATGGACACAGAACTGTTACATACATTACTTTAAAATATTTTATTTACCCCCAAATGAGACAGATCTCCATACATTCACATCACATGACAATGCTGTGCCATGGAGTAGGTGGCATCCTAAAATCTCATTTTCATAGCAGTAGCTTTTCACATATTTGTCTTTTTCAATGCACCTTTTATAATTTCTAATATTAAACCACATGTAACACCACCACATCAGAGAAACTCCACTGGGACCTGAAGTGGCAGTTGTTATTCTCAGTTACCTTAGATTTTGGCCAGTGTTTGAGTAAAAAAATGTATTTGCTTAGGTTTAGGAGCTTGTCAAATCAAACACATAATGGACAAAAACACTCAATTTGCTCTGTACTGATCAGCATAACCACTACCAGGATTGTAAAAAGGTTTAGCAACAGCATTGGCCTATTTATTTCATCCAAGTGTTGATCCTGGTCTTTCAGCTAATGAAGCAGTTCAAAGTTTCCAATGTCAGTGACCACTAACTATAAATTTTATTTTTCCTGACAAGTAAGAAACAGTGAAGCCCATTTAAATTATGAAAAGATTAAAGAGTTGGGACTCATATTTAAGTCTCTCTGCTACTTGAAAACCACCTTCACAATTTCACAATTATGTTTTACACTCTGTAGTCTGGCACCTGGTAATTGTCATTATACCAGGAACAGCCTCAACTTCTTCTGGCTAATTAGTATTTAATTTAGATGAGCTCTACACTCAGAAGCTAAAAAAGCTATGTTAAAAGCTCTGCCACAAAGTCAAAATTGTGTATCCTTCCAAACTACCATGTTTTACAGAGGAAGCACTTAGGAAAACAGGGCAATAGTCAGGTATGTACCTGCAGAGGCAGGGAGGGAACAACTACAGTGACAAGGTATCAGCTGCACTTCACAGTCCCAGCTTTCTCCAAAGCCAAATGTGCACATCACTGCATTACAGTATTTCACACATGCACATATTCCAGCAGCCACCCATGTCCAATACCCAAGATTCATCTGGCAGGCTGTAATAATGATCTCCTTAGCTCAAACTATATTACACAGCTAATGGCTGTTAGCATGCACTGGCCTTACCAGACAGGTTTGCACAGCAAGAAGAACCTAGGCCTTAGTACACCACAAACAGATAAAATAAAAACATTTATACAATTAATGTGCAGTAATTAGGTTCATGTTACAGCTTTTGTAACGAGGAAGAGGATACCTGAATTCCTACAGTCACTACAAGAGTCTCAGAGGCAGCAATTTTATTCTTTCTGAACACAAATTTAAAACCACGTTTATTCTTCAATATATTTAATAACATGACAGTGAATCAGCTCTGTGTTTGCATGCCGTGGAAGAGATGACTTGTCAGGATAACTACAGAGAAAATAGCAACCTCACTTCAGTTTTAAATGGTATTCCTTCAAAGTTCAATCTTTAAAAAAAAATATATATATCTATCTATCTATCAACTTCAACTTCATCCAGTCTAATGGACAAACAGATTTAGAAAGTACACTGAAAAGCTGCTCTGCCTTATGAAAGATGTAACAGACCTCACTTCTGGAAGGTGAAGCAGATTCTGTTTTGGACATTTTTGTTCTACCAGAGCTAAGTACTGGGTTAGAGCCTGTTAATAACAGTACTTTGCATTCAGTGTTTCCCAGACAGGGATGTCAGAGGAGTCTGTTAACGTAGTGCAGGATGTTCACCAATCTGTTATTTGGTAGCTATTAAGGTACCACATTACCTGGTTACACTGTGACCAACCCGTTACACTGAACTGTGAAGTCAGAGAAAGTCATAGCAATTTTCAAATTCAAGAAGGCTGGAAGAGAAATGCTAGTTTCACTTGTAGCTACCACTGCATTAGAAGGTATGCACAACCCATGCCAACACAACACATAATGAAAGACCTTGACCAGAACTGTAAGTGAAATTTAAAGGGGGAAAAAAAATCATTCCCTAACCATCTTTATTTTCAGCTTCCTTGTAGGCTGACTGAGTACACAGCCCATTCACAGCAGAGTAACATCAGATTAAAAATCAAGAGTTATTCAACTCCAGAATACATGTAATTAAGTACACAGCTAGACTTCTTTTCTTGCTAGGAAGAAATTAAGTTTCCTTTAATCTTACAGAGTATATGTTCAACAGAAGTCCACTACACAAAAGCATCAGATATATCTATTTTATATCCCTATGTATGGATTCATTTAGAGCTTATCCTACATGCAGTAATGTGGTTTACCCTGTAAAGTCTGGTATATCAACACTTATGGTGATATTTTAAAAATTATCAATCTATCAGTTCTTAGAAACTCAAGAATCCAAGGTGGGAAAGGAGGGACCGTAGTAGATTTTTAAGAACCTAATTGCTACCTGGTTTGTTGCTGCTGCTCCCTGAAAGAATGTACTCAAGTTTCAACTGCACACAAGAAAAAGAGGTCAGACATATTACAGAGTTCTTGTTAATTTAAGCAGTGTTCCTTATATACATAGCAAGCTACATGATGTTAGCCTGCAGAATTTGGTCATTTTCTAGTATCTACTTTGAATATCTCCATTAAAGGACAGTTTACACTATATATATTTACAATATCAAGTGTTAAGTTTTTTACATCAGCAATTAGCAAGTAACTAGAATTTTTAAAAAGAAAAATATACACAACTCGTACACCAAGTACCAAAAGCAGCATCTGCACATGGCTGCTGTGCAAGGTCACAGCTACATTATTTACTAGTGGAGTATTCCAAAAGGAGTTGTTGTAGCTAACCTTTCCTCTGCATTAGCAGAGGAAATTTTCCAATTCCTCCCCCCATCTGCTTAGATATAAGATATATAAAATGAGCAGTTCAAAAGGATGTGAAATCACTGTTTCAAATATGAGCACCAAGACAACAAAATGGTTTCCATTCCCAAGATCCCAGACGGCTTCCAACAACAAAACCACCAAAGAGACCGTGAGGACAAATGCAAGGGGAACAATAAAGCAGAACACCAACTTCCCAAGAGACAGCAGAAACAGGCTTGCTCTCCTAGAGATCTGGAATGCAAGATCTTCCATTTGACTTCACACAGGTCTCCATAACTCCAACTGTGCAGTACCCAAACTACTGCAAACCATTTACCACAATGTACAAAACCAAACACCTACTTGACAGCACCTAACCAAGGTCAACCACCACAGTTAGCATCTAAGTCCTAAGACAATCACTGATGCTATCTATTAGCTTCTATGAGTAAGCATTACATTGGGATGACAACTGCATCCCAGATGGGTAGTGTCCTTGTACCAGAGCACACAGGGCTGAATGTAAACCAGCAACAGAGGTGCTGTGACACTATGATTGACTGCCATAAACTACTGGGAAATATGATTTATTTTCCAAAAGCATCAGTTCCAGTTTCAAACAGCCAACATGAATACCAATCAAATCTGAAGCTCAGCCTCTAAATCACAAAGAGATAATGTAAATTTAGGTTGTTCCACTCTCCTTCTCTCCCCACTACGTATTTTTACCTTCTCCAATCTTTCAAAGTATTCTCTGAGGAATCCCATGGGTCTTTCAGGTCTCACTGTGCATAGTTGTACAATGCAATCCTTCAGAAGTTGCTGAATGTTGTATTTTTGGACGTAAAGTTCACATTCCCGAAGACTACGTTCCTCCTCACTGCTGCTGCTGCTAGAAGCTGCCATTGCTGAAATTAAGAGAAAAACAGAAGATTAAATAACTAGAGGAAGCAAAGATGCTGCTGCCTGATAGAGTTGGGTACACTGCCTAAAAGAAAGTTGCACTGGATTATCTTCTTGCCAATACCACAGCATAAAACTGCCTTTATCTGTAAGACTAGTAACTAAGCCAAATTATTACCAAAAAAAAACCAAAAAACCCACACTAGGAACTTATTTAGAACCTGGAAAGAAATTAAAAAATCTGGGTGCTCTATAGCCACAGGCACAAAAGGAAAAACATTTAATTGAGTTGGAAGAGCTCTCAAAACTCAAGAAAGGCAGGGAAGCTCCCACCTAAACTTTCTGCTGATTAACCTAACAGAATGCTCACTGAAGAGCTGCAAGGGGTCATGTGCATGATGACCAAGAGGTAAGTGGGTGGAAGCTAGGAATCTGAGAGGCAAGTATGAAAAGCATTAGGAAGTAAAAGATGTTAAGGTTGCAGCCAGTTTGCCAAATGTCA
>VXBZ01009998.1:231766-258095 GCA_013399135.1 Heliornis fulica | reverse complement strand
CTGCCCAGCCCCATAGCACTGCCCAGCCCCACAGCACTGCCCAGCCCCACAGCGCTGCCCAGCCCCACAGCACTGCCCAGCCCCACAGCGCTGCCCAGCCGTGCCAGCCCTCGTACCAGGGCTGCGTTCATGCTGCGCATCTGAGTATCTCACCCAGCACCTTCACTCTGTGCACATCTGGAGGCACCCAGATGTGTAAGGAGAGGAGTCCTGTTAGGCCTGAGTCTAAGATGCCCCTTACTGTGCTTCATGATCCCATTCTTCCCTTCGCAAAGGAGATGGTTATGGGGTAGGAGTCAACACCGTGCCCAGGAGCAGGACCTGGACTTCTGAGCAGGTTCTGCGGGAGGTTGGTGGTCAGGAGAAGGGAGCTGTACTGTCCCATACCAGCAGGTGTCCCCACGGCCCAGCACGCAGCCAACACGCACCCGGTGCCGGACACTGTCCCAAAATGAGACAGAGCCCGAACCCCCTGTGATGGCCACGGCCACGTTGCTGCTTTCCATCCCCAGACCAGCAAACAACCTCAGCTGCATCCTTCTGTCCTTGCCAGGTCTGTGTGCTCTCTCCATCAACCACGCCAACTCCTACTTGGCTTACCCCGGCAGCGCGACCAGCGGAGAGATCGCGCTTTACGACGGAAATACTTTGGTAAGTGTGAAGCTCGCCCGTCTGGATACCGGGAGGGACTGAAAACAAACACAGCCCCAGCAAAGTCAACGGGGCCTTTGGGAAGGATGAATAAATACACTCCACCAAGCTAGACTGGGAGGGAATTGCCTGGGGCAGGCATGCTCCCCATCCCCCTTGCCTGGGCACCGTGCAGTGCAGACAACCTCTTTGAGATCAGGTCACCCGTGAGATCGGGATATCCATCTCCCTGTATGAGATATTCAGGGAAATGTGACCTGTTTCCCTGAAGCTACTGCCAGGCTGATAGAGCTGGAGGGTCCTACAGGGGTTTCAGAGGTGTATCCCATGGGGGTGATGTGAACAGGGTTGCTGTGGTGGGTTGGAGATGCTCCTGGCGCATCGCAGGACCTGGAGCAGCTGCCTTACCACACCATGAGCTGGAATCATAGAATCATAGAATTGTTAAGGCTGGAAATGACCCCTAAGACCATCCAATCCAACCATTAACCTACCGCCACCAAGTCACCCTTAGACCATGTCCTCAAGCACCGCATCTCCCCGTCTGTTAAACACCTCAAGAGATGGGGACTCAACCACCTCCCTGGGTAGAAAGGGGTAGGAAGGGATGCTGGACCCTAAGTCGTGGAAACCATGAGGTGTCCGGAGCCTCTCTCAGGAAATCTGTCTCTGCCTGGAAGCAGGGTCATGATTATCTGCCGTTTGTGCCAGGGCTTTGGATTGCATAAGGCTGTCGCACTGTACGTGCAGGGAGCTCAGGATCTGCAGCAGGGGAGGAGCAGAGCACAAGGGGAAAACACGCCGCTGCCGTGAGAGGTACTAGCAAGGGCTTGGGCTCCCTGCAGGCATCAGGGTGGTGTCGCTGCCGCAGGCGCTGCCGTATCACCGAGCTAATTGCAGGCAGCCAGCGCTGTCTCTGCACAGAGAAATGCCAGGCTTGAGGGACGGTGCTGCCGCGGTCCTGCAGGCTGCAGAGGTGGGGAGCTCAGGACCTCTGTCCCTGAAAGGTGCTGTAATCACGGCGGGTGTATAGGTGGGACGTGAGCTCAAGGCAGGGCTAAGAGCTGAGGACGTTGATGGGATACTGTGAGTCCCCATCGACACACGTGTGAGGCAGGGAACGCCCTGTCCTCACCCAGCCCGGGGAGCAACGTGTCTCCTTGCACTCACGTTACCTTCTGCCCTGCAGAAAACAGCCTGCACGATTCCTGCTCACGACGGGCCTCTGGCTGCTCTCGCCTTCAACTCCACCGGCTCCAAGCTGGCAAGCGCATCTGAAAAAGTGAGTGAGC
Source organism: Heliornis fulica (assembly GCA_013399135.1). NCBI lineage: Eukaryota > Metazoa > Chordata > Aves > Gruiformes > Heliornithidae > Heliornis > Heliornis fulica. The sequence continues at coordinate 256,152 of VXBZ01009998.1, read as the reverse complement.
GCCTCTGCGAGCCCCCTCCCTGCTGCCTGTGCTCTCTGCCTGGGGCTGGCAGGGCATCCCAGCCAGCACAGCTGCCTGGAGCCTGGAGAGCTCCAGCTGCCCACTCTGTGCCAGCAGAGGAGGGGCACTGACAGGACTCTGACTTGTACCAGGCCAGTGTATCAGGTTCAGCTGGCAAACAGGAGGAGCCCTTGCAAGTCCTGAGTTTCCTGGGTGTGTCAGAGCAAGGGCTCACGCTCTTTGCCCGGCTCCTGCGTGATCTTTCCATTTACATTTTTTGCAGGGCACAGTCATTCGTGTATTTTCCATTCCTGGTGGGCAAAAGCTCTACGAATTCCGGCGAGGGATGAAAAGGTCAGTTCATTCTTCTGGCGGTGACAAGTACACAGAGGACTCCTGGAGCAGAAAATGTAAACACACAGGGATAGGGCAACATCAGATCCTGGTGGCTTTGGCATCTTTTGCAGAAAGAAAACAAGAGCAAGCGTATCAGATAGAAATGTCATTGTGTCAGACAGCCACGCTGCACCCAGCTGCCTCCAGCAAGTCTAGTGATTCAATTCAGTGTGTCAGAGTAGGGTGATTGCAGAGAACAGAGGTAGATTCTGTCCATTTACTCTGTCCTTCCTTGTTTCTTACTTGAAATAACGAAGTCCCCAATGTCATCAAGCCCAATTCTCACCCTCTCAAAGGAGGTTTTCTGTGCAAAGCCCAAGTCTCCATGGTGGGAATGGGCTGTTGCTCCCTTCCGAAACCTCCCTCTAATATTTTCATTAGATCTTTTCCTGGCTTTTCCCTCTTCCCCATACTTGACCTGCCTCTGATTTTACATCCACCTGTGCAAGGACAAAGCCTCCTGTGACAGAGACACCCCAGCCCTGCTGAGCCTGTGCAGGAGGAGATGCTGCATGTACCTGGCTGCCCAGCGCTTTGGCTGTCCTCCCTTGCCTTTGCAGTACCAGAAGCTTTAAGCTGCCGTAGGGAGGCAGGCACAGATGTTTGCTCCACAGACAGCTCTGTGAGCAAAGGGCATTTCCACCTCTCTGGCTGTTTGTCACTACCTGAGGCTACCCCCAGCTCTGCTGAGCAAAGGGATTAGGGAAATGCCAGTCAGTCAGCCTGCAGGTCAGCAGGGCGGCGTGGTGCTTCTTATCACCTGTGGGGCTCCTTCCTCCCCATCCTCTTCTCTGTGAGAAAAATGGAGTGGTTCCCGTTGAGCACTGTGCCATGAAGTGACCTGTCCTGTCTTTGCTTGGCCCTAGGTATGTGAACATCAGCTCTCTGGTGTTCAGCATGGATTCCCAGTTCCTCTGTGCTTCCAGCAACACGGAGACTGTGCACATCTTTAAACTGGAGCATCTCACTGACAGGTGAGGGGGTGAGCCTGGCTTAACTCTCCTTCCCCAGGGGTGTCTCTGCTTCAGGCATCTGCCTGTATACAGCTGGCCTCCACCTCCTCACCACATGCTCTCCATGAGCAGTACCAGCTGAAGAGTGTCTTTGGCTTTGTGTCCTGAGGAACAGCTACATGCTGCATCTCTGCTGTCTGCCTTTCCAGACCTGCTCTGGGTCAATTAGCTGCCACTGTCCCTTGCCTCCTTCCCATGTATCCAGACAGGCTGCTGCACAGTGTGTGCAGGTTCTCCAGTGAAAACCCTCGTGTGTCCAAGATCAGGATTGGTTTGGCTGTTCCTGATCTCTTTGTCACAGCTCATTGCGGTGGCCCCACTGATGCTGCTTTGTGACCCCCTTAGCCGGCCAGAAGAGCCTCCAACTTGGAGTGGTTACATGGGAAAGATGTTCCAGGCTGCTACCAACTACCTCCCTGCTCAGGTATCAGGAATGATGAACCAGGATCGAGCCTTTGCCACTGTCCGCCTGAACATCTCCGGACAGAGGAACATCTGCGCCCTCTCCACGTATGTATTTTCCAGGCCAGGCTGTGAGCAGACACAACTATCTCTGCAGAACACCACCACCACTGCCCCTTATCTTGCACCATGCCTGCAGAGCACCAGTACATGCTGTATCTGTGTGTGAGTGCAGATGTGTTTGGGCTTTTCTCACCAGGATTCAGAAGCTGCCTCGACTGTTGGTGACTACGTCAGACGGACATCTCTATATCTATAACCTGGACCCGCAAGATGGAGGGGAGTGTGTCTTAATTAAGAAACACAGGTAATTATACCTCCAGACACATCTGATGCAGAGGTGGATCTTCTAAAAAAAAATATAAAATAAGGGAAATTTCACCTGAAAGCACAAAATGGAGCTGTAGGAGCAAGAACGTTAGAACTTACTTTATGATTTTAGCTGCCTCATCTGACAGACGTGGGTGGGAACCACGTGAGCAGGTAGAGACATGGGGCTTCTTGCAGGAGAAACAAGAGACAGCTCAGATCCCTCAGCACTTGTGGTACATCTCTAGCTTGGACAGCAGATGTGTTCCTTGGGTGATGCTTCCAGCAGCAGAGCTCTGACCACCGTGGAGGCAGGAGAGCAGAGCACCTTCTCCAGGCACTGAGTGGGTGCTGGAGAGCTGAATTAAGGGGGTAGGATGGTGTGGAGTGATGCTGGGAGCTTCTGTAAACCAAAACCCACACAGACCCACGCTGACAGGCACACAGCACCAAAGCAGCATCTCCATGCTGCTGTTCAGTTTGTAGGCAAATGTGATTAAGCACGTAAACCCCCCCAAAACATCTGGGCTATGTGGCTCCAGATGTGAAGCCTTTGGGGTGCGATGTAACGTGCTCTAAGCCGTGGAGGGAAGCAGGGGGGGTGGCTGACAGCCAGGAAAATGCCAGCAGATTTTGGAAAAGCCACAAAACCACGGCCCTTCAAAGCTGCGCTGTCCAGCGTGCCCCGGCCGCCCCGCCGCCGCCTTCAGACACCCGCCTGCTCCTGTCCCGCAGCACTGTCCGGGGCTGGAGGGACAGCTCTCTATGTGGGTTCTTCTCAGCATCAGAGGACTGAAAAGGGCCCTTGGGTCACGAGTTAAGTTACATCATACTGTATCTCTGCTCAGACTCCGTCCCAAACTAGCCAGTGCTGCTTTTCCCATCTAGTCCGCTCCTGTTGGAAGCCCTTTGGAGCCCCCTCTGTGATTAGAAACACTGTTTGCCTTTGTAACCTAAAGCCTTTGTGGTCAATCTGTTCCCTTCTATTCTCGTGCCAGCATTGTCCTCTAGCCCAAGTAGTGCTTTCCCTATCTTCTGCTTCCTCGCCCTGCTTTCCTTGTGGAGCACAATGCTGTCCTCTGCAGTGCTGCTAGGGCCGCAGGCAGAGCCTGTGTGCGGCGATGGGGATGGTGATGTGCTTCCAGAAGATGTGGATGCATGTGTTTGACTTAAGCTGGTGCTGGGGGAGGGATGGTTTGGATCAGAACTAACTCTTCTCCCTTCTCTTCCTCCTGTCCAATTAGTCTGCTTGGCTCAGGAAAGATGGAGGAGAACAAAGAAAACGACCTTCAGCCTCCGTTACCTCAATCTTACGCAGCAACTGTAGCCAGACAAAGTACAGTGCCTTCAGCTTCAACCATGCCAGGTAGGCAGAGCATCTGCCCTTCCTCAGGCAGAGCATCCTGGGGCCAAGTGGAAAGTCTCCCAGCTTCCACAGGTTCAACCAGAAACACCACGTGGGCACTGCAGGCTGGCACAGTGGGATTCTGGAGCTCATCCACTTCACCCCCTGCTCCAAAACCAAGCCAGGTGTTTTCTGCTCATGTTTCCTGGGATTCTGGAGCTCATCCACTTCACCCCCTGCTCCAAAACCAAGCCAGGTGTTTTCTGCTCATGTTTCCCGGGCCCCCTTCCCAGCGCTTCTCCTCCTCGTGCTGAGCTGCACCGCAGACCGTCCCGTCAGCAGAAACCACATCCGAGCTCCACAGGCTGCCAGAGAGCAGCTGCTGCCAGGCTGGTTTCCAGGAGCTGAAACCTTGGGTGTAGAAGTCAGATCTTGCTGGTTTTGTGGCGAGACTTCTACGTATTCTCTAAACCTGATACACCTTTCGCTAACGAACCTAGCACTAAATTGTTGCAGGAGGAGGCTGGGTGGCTCACTGTACTCCCCACATCCAGAGGTCTACATGGAGGTGTGGATCTTATTCTGGAATTGGTGTTTATATTTGTGGTGGGAGCAGAAAAGTTGCAGCCACAGGAGCCAGCTAGGCAGACCCTAATCTGTTGTGTCGATGGAGGTATCTTTCTCCTCCCCAGTCCCACAGAGCTCTGACAGAACCCCAGAGAATCATAGAATGATCAGGGTTAGAAGCAACTCCCAGAGGTCATCCAGTCCAACCCCCTTGCAANCGTCTCCAGGGATGGGGCATCCACCACCTCCCTGGGCAACCTGTTCCAGTGCTCCACCACTCTCACAGGAAAGAACTTTTTCCTAATATCCAATCTAAATCTCCCTCCCTCTATTTTAAACACTAGAAAAAGCAGCTCCTTGCTAAAAAAAAACCCATAACATTTGTGTCCAGGCTCCTTCCAGCCATTTATCAGTAACACTTTGTACCTTTCCCTGGACAGGTTACTCAGAGGACGGCGGTGCCCTGCGCGGGGAGGTTATCCCAGAGCACGAGTTTGCAACCGGACCAGTGTGTCTTGACGACGAGAATGAGTTTCCTCCTGTGAGCATTCGGGACCCCTAAAACTTCAGTTGAGCTCTCATGCTAAGAAGAAAGTATTAACCTCTTACAGAAGAGATACCCTTGCCCCCCACCTTGTCCCAGCTCACTGTGAAGCCTAAAATAACTCACTGAGTTATAGGGACAGTGCCAGGAAAATTATCCCCCTGCTAAATGGCACCTGGGGATGGGGCAAAGATGATCAAACCTAATCATTAGAGGTGATCTGAACAAACCAGTTGGATGAACTGCAGATGCAGAGTCCAGCTGTGACCTTTGTGCCTTGTGCAGATTTCTAGTGTTCCTAGGAATAGCTTTAATTTGAACAATACCATCATTTAGAAATAAAATACTCCCTGTTGCAGCTACAGTCAGTTGTGTTAGTTTATGGAATGCAACTGGGATGTACCTGAGCCTCACCAGTCTCTTCATTTCCAGGGTAACTGAAAAAGAAACTCCTTCTCCAAGTACAAAGGTGAAATGCAGAACTGCTTTAAACCAGTTTATGATTTTTCCATGGCACTTTCTCAGTTACCTCTGAAGGAAGATACTGGCTTTTTAAAACCTAACATAAACCTGGCAGTGTCTCTCCTGTCCCCTCTTCCTACTACACATGTATCTGTTGTGTTGTTTAACCCCTAAGTGGACAGATGTTGGTACTGTGCTATAATCTGTAATCGGCGGTGTCTTCGTAATCGTAATGTGTTCACACAGCAGAACCTTGTGATGGATTTCAAGCTTCAAGCTTGGCAGAATTCTGAGTCTCTTACTCCTTTTTCCCATATCCTGCCCTGGGAGTTCTGCCTGAGAAGGAGGGAGTAGAAACTTTATCAGAATCCCAGGACTTGTTCCGTGTGCCAGGGCTGACCTCTGCGAGGCACTTTCCCATTAGCTGTTACAGAGTGTTTTTTAGATAAAAAGCAACTAGCTCATGGCTCCCTTTGAAACCACACTGCCTAAATCCAACTCTTCAAGTCACCATAACCTCAGAGCAATTCTCTTCTGTTACCTGTACCATAACCAGCTGAGACCAAGAGTTTTCTAACTGTCCAATTCCATTACCCAAGAAGGATATTTAGAACGTCCATGCTCTGGTCAGAATCATGTGGCCATGGAGAAGCTGGTGGCCCAGTGGAAGAAGCAGCAAGACCAGAGAGAGAAATCCTGTGCTTCCTTCTGACAAACCTTCTCCTGCACATGTGGTTTGGGGACAAGCAAATGCCAGCAAGCAGGAATCCTGCTGCTCCTGAACGAGCCCTCCTGCTGGGACCGTGCCGTGTAAGAGCAGCCCCACTCCCCTGCTGCACAACAGAGGGTGCTTTATTAAACAGACTTTGATCTGTCAAAATCCTGTGCTGTAATTAGCCTGGCAGCATCTTACACAGGTCATGGCAGGGAGGAGGTGGTGTGGGAGGGAAGGCACTTTCCCAAAATACTCCCTGGTAGGATGGCTTAGGAATTGGAGCTGCCAGGTAGAGGCTCTGCAGTGAGGACTTTGGGTTTGCCCCCCATTGCTCCCAGGAAGGTCTTTTGCATCTCATCCATCAGCTAATGCAGCACCAGGTCCTGCTGCATAAGGAGAGTTGGGATGTTCTGATGCTCTGGGTTTCACTGAACTTCAGTTTCCTCATCTGAGATGTTTGGTCTCCATGACGTGTTCAAAGGGGGTTTCAGCCATCGGTCACTTCAGTGTGGAGAAGTTGGGAGAGAAAACCTGACCTTATCCAACAAAAATGTTTTGACAGTATTCTGCTTTGTGGAAACATGGGAAGGGTTTTGTTTGTTTTCCAGTGTGCAACAAAAAGACATGAAAAAAAACACAAAACCCTCAAAACTTGTGACAAAATGGAATATTCACCCACAGCCCACGCCACGAGCACGGCTTTGAACTCAGGTCACAGCAGCGCTCAGACCCAGCAGATCTCGCCTTCCCCTGACCTCCAGCAAGACTTCAGAGGCTCAGCAGTTAAGAGCAAGGAAAAGTAGCTTCAATCTAACATAAAATCTGTTGCTGGTTGTCAAAAACTGCCTCTTCATTAAACAGGAGGAGGGACAGATCAGATGGGAAGCCCAAGGAGGGATCATAAAAAGTTGCCTCAACGGTGAATGTTGCTACTGCTGGTGCCAGGAGTGCTGAAGGATCCTGTGTCAGGAGGTGACATGAGTTCAGTTGCTCTGATGGGGTCCATTAGGCACTTTCAGGTCTGCTCTTCATCTTACACAGAAAGGACTGGGGTGTTCCTGAGGTGGACAGCAGCAGCCTCTGGTGAAGAGAAGGTTCCATGCTTGAGACGTGCAGGGAGGAGGCTGTGTCAGGAGGCTGTGGGATGGGAAGAGCAGAGCTCTGCTGATGATAACTGTTTTCTGGCCACCTGCCACCGTCTCTCTGGGGGTTTATCAGTGCCAGTGAGGTTTCCAGCAGTATCAGGAGCTGTTGGTGTTTGCTTCAGGCCAGGCAGGGCACTGCTGTGCCCTCAGGAGCCACCGTAGGGGCTGTCCCCACCACAGCCCAGTCAGAATGGTTTTGGGGTAGTGCTGTGAGGGTGGGCAGACACAATCCTAGCAAGGCAGCCTGCATGGACCAGAGGAAGGCACAGCAGGGCATCTCTCTCCAAACTTCTGAGCTTCTTCTGAAAGAAGAAACTTCTGGAAGGTGGTTTCTTCCAGCAGATTGCTCGGTGCCTTCTCAGGCATACATGATCCATCCTGTGTTTGGCTGCACTCTGAAGCTTGTCAGCTTGAGGACGAGAGTTGATGTGAAGGGTTTATCAGAGCCATTGCATTAAGTCAGGACAGATTGCATGCAGCAGCCAGCTCTTCAAAGACAGCTTCTCCTCACTGTTGCACAGTCTTAAAAACAGCTTTCACATTGATCTCCTGCCTGCAGCATTCACTACAGGGTGGAATAACCCCCCAGCACTGAGCAGTGGCCTCAGCATTTCTCACTCCTGCCTCCTCCCTGGAAGGACCATGAGCTCCAGCAGCCTGGGCACTACAGCTCAACATCCCCAGCACTGCTGTGTGCAGGGGGGAAGAAATGCTTCTCCACATGGGTGCTTTAGCCCAGGGTCTGCACACAACCTTCCTGCTCCAAACCACAGATCTCAGTACAGGCTGCAGATGAATCTTTGTCTCCACAGGACCAGTATCTGCCCAAGTTCCTCCTCGCTGTTTGCTGGATGGTGTTTGGATTGTTCTGCTGAGCAGTTGTAAAGCACTGAAGAGTTACAGTGATGGCTTTTTCCTAACAGGCAAACTTGGCAGAACCTGACCAGCCTCCTCCTCCTTGTGGCAGCTCCTCATCCTTGTGGCAGCTCCTCATCCTTGTGGCAGCTCCTGCCCTCATGACTCAGGCAGTTGGGATTTGCTGGATTAAACCCATTTTATCAATACAATCCCTGAGGTCCCTTGGGAAATGCAGATCCAGTACTATGTCTTGTGCCTCTGCAGTGGCCAAGTGATGGTCCTGAAGCTCATGGAGATGGATCCTGGGAAGAGGAGCTGGCACAGACCCTCCTGCAGCTGGGGCTGGGGGCATTGCACCCATACAGCAGGGGGATGCAGGTCACGTCTGGCAAGGCTGAGGAAGGGCAGACCTTGGCTCGTGGGGGCTGTCCCCACGGGCACCCATAGGGGCTCCAGCCTCATCCTGTGGCCAAATACTTGATGTGAAGTGGCTCAGGGTCCTCACTGCTGCTGGTTCCTTCGTTGCACCTGCTTTGCTCTTTCACTGTTTTGCTGGTACTGAGGCTTCCCCTTGCTTGGTGCAGTGTCACACTCGGATGTTTAACTCCAGGCTCCCTCTGGGAGCCCTGGAGAGACACAGTGAAGCATCACACACACCTTTCCCCTTCCACCATGCCAGGACCTGAACTTTTGGGGAGGACTTAGCCAGTCCCAGTAACTCCCAGTAACCAAACCCCCTCTCTGCCCAATGCCAGCTAGAGGCAAGACACACCAAGCCAGATGGTTCCCATTCCCAGGGCTGAAAATTTGGGGAGGGGGAGAATGAATAAATAAATAAACCACACACAAATTGCCTTTGAATGGAAAGTTAACACCCTGCAGGACCTTCCCTCCCCCTTCTCCTCCCATGTCCATAAAACCAACTCAAAAAACACCCTGTTGCTGGGAAAAGTAAGGCCCTTCTGTTTTGATTTTGGTAGATAATCTTGTGCCGTGGAAGTCAGCCGGGCAAAGCGAAGAGGTCATGATGAGGAGCAAACATCCACGCTTAGGACAGCTGCTGGGAAGTGCTTTGGAAAAGCCAGGAATTTCGAAGAACAGATTTTGTGAGTTCCCCAAGACAAAGAGAAAAAAAAAATATATATATATCTCCAAGGTGGGCCACTGCTTTTTCCTACACTATGTTCACGTGAAAACGTGGCCCCGACAGCCCCTTGGTTTAGTTTGTGTCTGGGTGGGGTGTCAATGTACTGTATGCACATCACTATATTTAACAAACTCTATGTTAGAAGGACAATGTAAATGCTAATTTAATCCAATTTGTATGTAACCAGGATTTTATATATCCCCTTTTGCCCCTTTTCTAATTTATGCTGGTTTATGTGTATAAATGTACGTATAGGAAGTTCTATTAAACTTATGTCTCTGTACAGTATATACAAACTATTTTACCCAGGCAGAGTATTTTTGCAGTGATGTTAGAGAAGATGCCATTTGCTATGTGTAAAGACAGAATAAAGTCACAGTCTGTCCCTGGCACCCCTCTGCCCACGCTCCTACTGTTCTTTGTGGGGCACTAAAGATGTCAGTGTTGATTAAGTTTTATGAGGGGGAGAGTGGGTTTGGGGGCTGATGCAAGGGCAGCTGCTTCCACCTGACCCCCCAAGCCAAGTTGACACAAATCCACTTAGAGGAAGATCTGGGCATGAGAGAATGGGTTTGGGGTGAGGGTTGCTGATGCAAGGGCAGCTGCTTCCACCTGATCCCCCAAGCCAAGTTGACACTTAGAGGAAGATCTGGGCAAGGGAATCAGCATGTGAAATGGTTTCAGAAACCCCTTGCTCAGCTGCTGAAAGATCCTGGTGGTTCCTGAGGGTTCAGCTGCACCCTGGATTTTGCCTTTGCCTCTCCCCAGGCTTCTGCACCCACCCAGCCAAGGCCCCGTGAGAGCTGTGTGAGCCCATCTGTGTCCCTGGCACTGGGATCAGCAGGAGCAGCTTCTCTGCTGATAAACTAACGTGGTTACACCACCAAAGGGGAGCAGCTACCCCAGTCCAGCCCTGCACAGCTCTCCCCAACACCCACCTTCCCAAAAAAGCCTTTTCCAGGCACTGGGACTGAGCCCCCTGCCCACAAGGAGGGCAGCACCTGGGGGAGAGCCCAGCTCCCTTCTACAGGGGGGTCTTTGACGTGACCCCGTTAATAAACCTCACTTAGAGGGGCAGGTGCTTCATTTCCCACAGCACTCACCTTGTGCCAGTCAGGAATTTTCCCTCCATGGCCCCAGACTTCCAGAGTCTCAGCACCAGCAGGGATAAGAGAGCAGAGGCTCTGGGCTCTGTGCTCCCACCAGCTGCTCCTGTTAGGTCCATTTTAGAGGAAAACCAAACGGATTCCCCAGAGGAATTCTCCCCCAAAGCCAGCTCCCACAGAGGGCAGTTTTTAATTGCAGATGTGGCTCTTTCTCCACTGAGAAGCCCTACACAAAGCCTGTCTCCCTCCCCATGCCCAGAACCTGCTCTTCAGCACAGGGGACCCTCACACAGACCCCCAACTAACTCACCTCCCTGCTCCACAGCAAAGGGGTCCGCAGTCTCCATCCCTCTCCTCCACACCAGCCCTGTGAGAGCTGTGTGAGCCCACCTGCTGTCCCATGGCTACAACAGCCCTGTTAGCAGGAACCAGCCTGAGGAAAGGGGCAGCCTGAGCAAGGATTTCCTTAAAGACAAAGCCTCTCTGCTCGTCCCCCCACGCCACGGTCGGGCCCGGGCGCTCGGCAGCGGCAGCCCACGTGCCGCGGGCTGCAGCAGGGCGCTGCGGTCGGGTCGGTGGAGTAATCTGCAACTGAGGTGTTGTCTGTTGCAATGTCTTGCAGAGCCTGGGTGTAAGCCCTGCTGATCATGGGTAGCACTGCCTGGTACTCCTCAGATGCCACGTCCAAAGGCTCCTGCTCCTGGATATCCCGAGCCAGATTGAATATGAGGGGTGGCTGGTGGTGCTCAGCTGGCCCAATGCTCCCATCACAGGCCATTGCCCCACCTGGAGAGAGTAAAACACCAGAGTCACGGGCTGCACAGGCACCTCTGTGCTCCTCACCCCTCTGCCATGTCCCAAGTCCCACCATGTCCCACTTGGGGAGCCCAGGTACCGCTCCTACTCCAACAGCGTTTCAGAGACCACCAGCCCTGGGCTGCCAAGCCCATCACACAGTCCCAACAGGGCACATACTCCTCTCCGGATTTACTCTTGGTTGAATGAACCTGAGCTGGTTTTAACTTGTATCTGCAGAGAACTGAGAGCTACAGCAGTTTTCTCCCAGGCTCTACAATCTCCAAGGGGGAGGCAATACCTGTGGTGTAAAGTGCCTTGTACTGAGCCAGCCGCAGCGCCTCTATCTTGCCGTCCTGCCCGGCTGCCCCGCTGTTGGGGTGCAGCAGAACCTGGAAGGACAGAAAATTGCCCATCAGCCTGTGGCAGAGAAACTGTTCTGTGAGACCCTTCCCTCCTCAGATGAGACTATGTCCCTCAGAGACACCATTTAGCCACCAGACTGAGCAACCAGGCGAGTTTTGCTGGCTGAAGGGTGGGTGACAGCAGAAAGACACCTGAAAAAAACAGTATCTTCTTGTGCCTTCCTGTCCTGACACACAGGAACCCCCAAATTCACCCCCCAAACCAGCCCCATGGCAATAAAAGGGATCAGGATGGTAAGGCAGCTCCCCACAGAGCAGGGCAGAGTATTTTGGGGCCAGGACAGTCTCATGTGCTCCGTGTCACCCACCTCTGCCCCATCCCAACGGGGTGCCCATCCCTGTGCCCTCAGCTCAGCTCATGGCAGGGACACCCAAGGGAGCTGAATCGCTGCCTGGGGCCATCAAATGAGCACAAGTGGAAGGTGAGCTCACATGGAGCAGAGGTTGTGAGGGAAGGTGAGGTGCTGGGACATCACCCCAGGTCCATCTGCACCGTGCGAGCGCTCCCTTCCCCAACAACAGCCACTGCAGCACTGGGAATGGGGGTCAGGAGGAAGGGAAGGAGCGAAGGGTGGGTCAGATCCCACCCTCGAGGTATTCAGGACACTCCATCCACGCAGGAGTCTGCTTTGGCACATGGAGTGGTGAGAAGACAAGTGAGCTGGACAGTTCAGTGTGCTCAGACAACATCAGCCGCAGAGCCAATGGCTTCACTGAGGGATGAGTCACTCCAAGTTTCCTCCCTGGGAATTGAGCTTAAAAGTGATTCAAGAAATTTCCACTGTGCTGAAAACCAGAAACATCTGCTGGAGTTGTAGGCAGCTGCAGTGCCAAGTGTAGTGACGGCGCTGGCAGCTGGGCAGCGCAGTGATGTCCTAGCAGGTGCCCGGCCCCTGGAGATGTTGGTCCTGTGCTGCCTGGTCTGGATGGGGCCACTGCCTTGGGGTGGGGGTGTGGGGGGGGAGAGCAGCTGGTAACTCCTCCAAGAAATGGCAGGATTCTGGGTGGGGGGTGATTTCCAAATGCTCTTGGTTTCCTTTATTGCCCTCCGTTGCAAAAACTGTCTTCTGGAATTTGGTTCAAAAATCACGTTTTAGGGAAAAAAGAAATTGAGGGTGTAAAATGGAAGGGGAGGTTCAGGCCAAGGCTGCTGCAAAGAGGAGACCCCTGCAGCAGAGTCCCCTTGTGCTGACACACCAGCTCCAAGGCAGAAACCACCACGTCCTCATGGGACAAAGTACCAGGATCAATTCATCTGCTTCCAGCCTTAGAGCTCCACCCACACCTTTAGCAGCAGAGCCGGGCTCTCAGCCCTCCCTCCAGCCAGCACATCCCTAAAACTGCCACATAAAACCCCACACTGGGAAAATCTGGTTTAATTTACTGCATAATTAAAGAGCTTGTTTTGAAGGAGCCCTTTCAAGAGACATTTCCAGGTCTGCAACCCTTTTATCAATCGGTGACTTTGTTATTTTAATTACAAAGGGAGGAGGGGGGAGCAGAATAAACCCTTTTCTCCCCAGATAACCATCTCTGAACTGGGAGCTGGGGGCTCTTTACACAAGGGAGCCAGCGCAGGGAGGGGGCGCACCCCCCTGTGCCGTGAAGCGGGTGGGACGCGGATGGGTCGCGGATGGGTCCCCGGATCCGCCTGGGAGCGTGTCTGCACCTCCCTGCAAACAGCCTTCGCCCGGAGCAGCACCCTGGCATCGCCCCAGCCCCCTCACAGGCGGTGCTGGTGCCGAGCACACGGGCTGTGACCCAAGCGACGTTACCCCAGGCAGCCCAGTAAACCTCCTCTCCCAGCAAACCTCCTCTCCCAGGAAAACTCTCCCATTAAACCTCCTCTCCCAGGAAACCTCCCTCCCAGCAAACCTCCTCTCCTAGGAAAACTCTCCCATTAAACCTCCTCTCCCATTAAACCTCCTCTCCCAGGAAACCTCCCTCCCAGCAAAGCTCCTCTCCCAGCAAAGCTCCCTCCCAGCAAACCTCTTCTCCTAGGAAAACTCTCCCAGCAAACCTCCTCTCCCAGCAAACCTCCTCTCCCATTAAACCTCCTCTCCCAGCAAAGCTCCTCTCCCAGGAAACCACCTCTCCCAGTAAATCTCCTTTTCCAGGAAACCTCCCTCCCAGCAAACCTCCTCTCCCTGGAAACCTCCTCTCCCAGGAAAACTCTCCCAGCAAACCTCCTCTCCCATTAAACCTTCTCTCCCAGCAAACAGAATCACAAAATCACAGCATCACAGTCTGGTCTGGGTTGGGAGGGACCCCAAGGACCATCGAGTTCCAACCCCCCTGCCACAGGCAGGGCCACCAACCTCCAGGCCTGGAACTAGACAAGGTCACCCAGGGCCCATCCAGCCTGGCCTCGAACACCTCCAGGCTTGGGGCATCCCCCACCTCTCTGGGCAGCCCGTTCCAGCCCCTCACCACTCTCTCCATGAAGAACTTCCCCTGATCTCCACCCTGACCCTTCCCTCCTCCAGCTTCACTCCATCCCCTTAAACCATCCCTCCCAGCAAGCCAGCAGCTCCACTCCCAGTGCCAGGCACACAGAGGAGGGTTAATCCCGAGGAGCGCAGCGCGTTGGCCACATCCCACCCGCTTCCCCGTTTATCTCACGGTTCAGCGGAGGGTTCCATAAATACGAAGCAAATACCAAACCCCTGATGGACACAGAAAGCAAATCCAAGATCCCTGCTGGGAGCTGGCTCGTGGTGCTCGCAGGAGGGTGGACTTTAAATGCAAAATCAGGCTTTATCTCCTATTAAAGACACTATTTTTTTTTTTAAAATTCTTTTTTCTTCTGGTTAGGCAAAAAAATCTTGTGCAACTCCGAGAAGAACACGTTGCCATACTGCTTATTCTGCTAATTGTGTTTTATAAGCTTAAAGGAGCTGTCAGCAGCTCCTTTTGTAGGGACAGAGAGCTGCAGGGTGCAGGGTGGGCTGCCCCACTTGGACACCAGTAACGGGCATGTTCCCTGGCCAAGGCACTGGGAGGAGGGTTTCGGTATGGGCTTCGCTGTGTCTTGACCCAGCAAGATAAATAAAGGAATAGGGCTGTGTCAGAGGCTTTTCTTTCCCGTGCCAATGTGCCCTCTGTGACTGGGGAGGGGACATGCCACATGGGCAGGCAAAGCACAAGGGTCCCCCTGCCCTGGCCCAGCACCCAGCTGCCTCTGGCACCCCTCAGGGCTGCGGGGGGGATGATGTTCCCAGGGCTCTGCACATCGCCAGTTCTGAGCCCTTCAATCCTCCCCACTTCCCTGTTTTGGCTCAGGGGTGGTGGGACCTGCTGGCAAGAGGGGGATGTCACCTGGTGGGGGTGGCTCTGCCTTACCTTGTGTCCCACATCCGACTGCCCGAAGAGAACCGGGGACACGTCCAAGCCGTCGAAGCGCCTGTTCGGGGGCAGCGCTGCCCCAGCCAGGGCCACCAGCGTAGGGAAGATATCCAGGGTGCTGGGGGGAGAGGTGGTTTTCATCAGAGTGAGGAGTGAAGCCCCTCCAGAGTGTCCCCCCAAACCCCACCTGCACCCCACCGCTGATTCTGGATGGATCTTTTCTGGGGATGGGGGGACAGCTGCACCCCAGCACCCATCCCAACAGCTGAGCCCTGTGGAAAAGGTTGAAACCAGCTTCAACCAGTAGCCCCAGCAAGCCCTCACTTCACACACCTCCCACCTCAGCTCTGGCACCTCACCCAGCACCGCGGCTTCACCCCGGACCTGCCATTCCCCACACCCAGCAAATCCCACACACCCGAACACGGGCACCTTGGGGAGCGGGGCAGCCCCCTCCTGCCATCCCATGCCCTGGTGGGGACCCAGGGGAAGGCAGCAGGTCACCCTCTGGAGAAAGTGCTAGCACAGGGAGTTTTTTTTAAGCCAGTGCCAGCAGATCCCATGGCCCCAGGAAAATGTGGTCTCGCTTTTGCACGGCGCAGCACGAGCTGCCGCAGCCAGAATGGAAAATGAGAGCGGTGCTGTTTTGTGTGCTCCCACCAAAACACCCGTCAGCATTTCCAGTGTGAAACCTCCCGGGCTTGTCAGGGGCCTCAGCTGCAGGAGAGGGCTCAGGGCTCACCTCTGGTCTCCTCCCGGTGCAGGGGGACACAGGGGAGGAGCGGGTGACCCCACGTCCCTCCAGCTCCGCAGCAGGTCAGAGCCCCCACCTCTGAGCCTCGCATGATGTGGTTGTGGGGTGACCCTACACATCTCAAAGGAGCCATCCCTGCACTGGGGGTGTCCCACAGCCCCGGGGGGGGCAGCAGGATGTCTGTGTGGCCAAGTGACCCATCACAGCGCTGGCCTGTCCGGTGACAAGGCCATGGCATGGGAGCCGACAAGCCAGCAGAGCCACCAGCACCAGGCAGAGGCAGGGTCTCATCCTGCACCCCTCCAGCTCTAAAACCCCCATGCCAGCAGCTCAGGGCACAGCTGGGACTAAGAAACCACCGTGGGGAGGAGAAACCACCCAGTCCCCCAACTGTGGGGCAGGCAGGGTACAGCTGCAGCCCCATCACCGCCGTCCTGCCACCCCGCGAGCGATGGCGGCTGCGTGAGGGGGAGAGAAACGCGCCCAGGGTTTAAAGGCCCCCGGTTCTCCCATTCAACGACTTTTAATGTAGCTGCTAAGAGACGAGAGAACAAATAAGAACAAACACTGCTGAGAGGCAGCCCCGGTACGAGCGGCCGTGGAGACGGCCCCAGCCTCCAGGCGAAACAAATCCTGGCTCCCCGCTGCGCCCCAGGCAGGGCACAGCCCTAGGGGCACCTCGACGGGGGCCACCCAGGCCCACCCGCTGTTGCAGCCCAGGGTAGGACCTGGTCAGTGCAATCGTGGTCCTGTGGGTGCTAAGCACCCTCAGGATTCGGCCTCAGCACGGTGCACAGGGACGTGTGTGGTTCACAGAATCACCAGGTGGAAAAGACCTTTGAGATCATCGAGTCCAACTGTCCCTGTCNCCTCCTCTCAAGTCATTCCAGGCAGGGAGGTCTCCCCTCAGCCTCCTCTTCTCCACACTCAACATCCCCAGCTCCCTCAGCTGCTCCTCAGCAGGTTTGTTCTCCAGACCCTTCCCCAGCCTGGTCACCCTCCTCTGGACCCGCTCCAGGATCTCAACGTTGCACCAAGCGGTCCTGAGCCAGCAGACAGGATCACTGGAAACCATCACCAAGGTGGGAGGACAATGTGTTTGAGGGCAGAGGTGGTCAAAGGATCATCCAGCTGCAGACAGATGTATCCATGGAAAAAAGGCACGAAAAAAATAGGATTTGGGTCAAAGTTGGCATCAAAGCAAAGGCCGCAGCAGCAGGTGCATCCTGGGAGCTGAGCTGGGCAAGGGGAAGCCACGCTGCCAACCCCCTGCCCTGGCCAAGAGAGGTTTAACAAAGCCACCCCAGCACCCTGCTGCCACCCTGAACCTCAAGGGCAGAGGGTCCAGCAGCACCCAGGGACAGGCAGCTCCCTGCCCACACCCCGAGCTGCCCAGGGCGCTGCGCGGGCACAAGGGCGGCAGGGGGTGGGGCCCTGCCCCGCCGGCTGCAGGCAGCTGAACCAGCACCCCCCACGCCACAGCCAGCTTGCCCAACCTGCCCAGCCCCACGCCAGCTGCACAGCCAAGCTGATGCAATTTGCTTCTTCTTCACCACCCCACTGACCTACTTCTTCTTCCATGCCCTACTTCAGGTTGGGGCAGGGAAGGGCAGAGGCCCGGCGGGTGGGTCTGATGATTAAACATAATTAAGAGCAGCCAACAAGGCAGTTTTCTGCAGAAACCAGCGTGCAGGTGCAGGTCTGTGGTGATGCATCAGCACTTCTCTGCCTGCTTCAGCTTCTTCAGCCCCCTGGACATGCTCACCCTCGCTCACCCCTCCACTCCTGGTGCTGGGGAGGACACGAGGCTGGGTGATGCTGAGGAGAGGTGAGGTGCAGGATCTTCTCCCAAAGCCTGGGGAGCATTTTTATAACCACGGGGGCAGAAAGAGGCTCAAGGTGGTGGGTAATGCCTGTCCTCCCCAGGGGGTCCCACCAGCCCGAGGTACCTTCTCTCATGCTGAGGTTTCCCAGCCATGTTGGTACAGATTTCATTCCCTCCCCAGGCTCTGCTTCAGCTGGGGGTGCAAGTCCTCAGCTGCCCTGATTCAGGAGGGCAGCAAGAAGCCAACCTGGCACACAGCATCACAGGGTTTCACAGAGCATCAGGGGTTGGAAGGGACCTCCAAGATCCCCCAGTCCGACCCCCTGCCAGAGCAGGGTCACCTCGTTTGGGTCACACAGGAACATGTCCAGGATCATGGGGTTTGGATGTCTCCAGAGAAGGAGACTCCCCAACCTCTCTGGGCAGCCTGTCCCAGGGCTCTGCACCCTCACAGGGAAACAGTTTCTCCTGAGGAACCTCCTCTGCTCCAGCTGGGACCCATCTCCCCTTGTCCTGTCACTGCCCAACACACACTTATCTTTCAAGGGATGTCCCCAAGGCAAAAGAAGCTGCCTGCCCCAAGGCACTGCAAGCAGGAGCAGCCCCTGCTTCCCACCCATCCAACTCTATCCCCCTGCAGCCCCCACCCAAAAGCTCAGACCCCATCTGAGGGCACCACAGTGACCCAAGCAGTCCCCCAAGCTGGCTCTGCACTGTCTCCCTCTTCCTGACATGTGGCATCACCCTGTGTCACCCAGGCACCACCTGCACACACGGGCATGGTCATGGGGCCGTGCTGGGCTGTGCCATGCTGCAGAGGATGCTGGGTGTGCTGTGACCCCCAGGGAGCCACAGAGCTGCTTTTGGAGCAGCTGGGACACAGCACAGCCCATGACACCCTGTTCTGGACTTCCAGCTGTCCGACCTGCCGGACCAGAGCTGGGCAATGCAGGAGATAAGGTCTTTGAGGAGATAAAGGGGATGCCTGGGACAGGGAGGTGGGGATGGGCACTGATCCTGCACTGTCTTGTCTCAGCTGCTCAAGCAGGGATGGGGTGGCAGCTCTGCCCCCCATCACACTGCCACGGAGGAAGGGTTTGGAGGTTAAAGTCAAGGGGTGCTGTGAGCACCCCATCCCCTCCCCTCTGCAAACCTCATTGTCCAGCTCATGCCTTCAAGCTTCCTGCTCCCCAACTCCAGCTCCCAGAGGTGCCCTCAGGCCACGTAAGGAGTAAGTGGCTCCAGCTTGTAGAATCATAGAATAGAACCACTGAATCCCTTGGGTTGGGAGAGACCTTTCAGCTCCTCAAGTCCAACTCCAGTCTGACCCTGCCCAGGCCACCTCTAGCCCATGTCCTGCAGCACCTCATCTCTTGGCCTTTCCAATCCCTCCAGGGATGGGGACTCCACCACTGCCCTGGGCAGCCTGTTCCAACACCTGACAACCCTTTCAGGACAGAAATTCTTCTGATGTCCAACCTCAATGTCCCCTAGAGCAATTTGTGACCATTTCCTCTTATCTCAGGGCCCTTAGGCACACCCAGTGCCTCCCCAGGGCCTCCCAGTCAGTCCAGCTTCCAGCAACTGGGACACATCCCCAGCGCCACGCAACCCTCCAGCCCCACCACCACCCTGATATCCACCATCTCATGCATCACCTCCCAGCCCAGGCTGAGCTTCCTTCACTGCCAAGAGGGCTGCACCTCCCCCCCTCCATCAGGACGAGGAAGAGGAGGCAGCACAAAAAGCCTCCACAAAAGCCGCTCGCTACCACCCAGCCCGGCCGCATCCTGTGCTGACTGCAAGCGCCGTTCCTCCGGCCAGCCCTTCCCACAACCTCATCCCTCCTCCACACAAAGCCATTCTCAAACCACAAAGCCAAAGGCAGCTTCTTGGTGGGGAGAGAGAACATCGTCATCTTCTAATTACCGGGAGGCACTCGGCCACCGCGGCCAGGAGGCACCCGGAGCCAACACCAAGCCACCCGCTTCACAAAAAGCCCTTTCAGCTTCTCTCCGCTGAAGCACGGCGAGTTACAGGCTTGGGAGAGGACAAAAGGACAGAGTTTGGCACGAGGTGGGTGATAAGCAGTGAGGGCAGCTGCCTCTGCCAAAATCCAGATCATCACCTGGGTCCCAGTGTCCTTCCAAACGGGGACCAAGGGGATGTTCTGCTCCCCGGGGTGATCCGGATGGGTTCCAGGGAGGTGATAATCCCCCTGTATTCTGCACTGGTGAGGCCTCACCTCGAGTACTGTGTCCAGTTTTGGGCCCCTCACTTCAAGAAGGATGTTGAGGTGCTGGAGCGTGTCCAGAGAAGAGCAACGAGGATGGTGAAGGGTCTGGAGAACAGGCCCTACGAGGAGGCTGAGGGAGCTGGGGAAGGGTCTGGAGAACAGGCCCTACGAGGAGGCTGAGGGAGCTGGGGAAGGGTCTGGAGAACAGGCCCTACGAGGAGGCTGAGGGAGCTGGGGAAGGGTCTGGAGAACAGGCCCTACGAGGAGGCTGAGGGAGCTGGGGAAGGGTCTGGAGAACAGGCCCTACGAGGAGGCTGAGGGAGCTGGGGAAGGGTCTGGAGAACAGGCCCTACGAGGAGGCTGAGGGAGCTGGGGAAGGGTCTGGAGAACAGGCCCTACGAGGAGGCTGAGGGAGCTGGGGAAGGGTCTGGAGAACAGGCCCTACGAGGAGGCTGAGGGAGCTGGGGAAGGGTCTGGAGAACAGGCCCTACGAGGAGGCTGAGGGAGCTGGGGAAGGGTCTGGAGAACAGGCCCTACGAGGAGGCTGAGGGAGCTGGGGAAGGGTCTGGAGAACAGGCCCTACGAGGAGGCTGAGGGAGCTGGGGAAGGGTCTGGAGAACAGGCCCTACGAGGAGGCTGAGGGAGCTGGGGAAGGGTCTGGAGAACAGGCCCTACGAGGAGGCTGAGGGAGCTGGGGGTGTTTAGTTTGGAGAAGAGGAGACTGAGGGGAGACCTTATTGCTCTCTACAACTACCTGAAAGGAGGTTGCAGTGAGGTGGGGGTTGGTCTCTTCTCCCCAGTAACAGGTGACAGAACTCGAGGTAATGGCCTCAAGCTGCGCCAGGGAAAATTTAGGTTGGATCTTAGGAAGAACTTCTGTCCTGAGAGAGTCCTCAAGCATTGGAACAGGCTGCCCAGGGAGGGGGTTGAGTCCCCATCCCTGGAGGGGTTTAACAGACGGGGAGATGCGGTGCTTGAGGACATGGTCTAAGGGTAGACTTGGTGGCGGTAGGTTAATGGTTGGACTGGATGATCTTAGGGGTCATTTCCAGCCTTAAAATTCTGTGATTCGATGATTCTGTGATGATTCTCTGATTCCTACCTGAGCAGAGCGTGGCTCGTCCGCTTGGCAGGGATGTGGCCGGGCCAGTAGGCCAGTGCTGGCACCCGGTGTCCCCCTTCCCAGGTTGTTTGCTTTGCTGAGCTCCCACCTGCAAGAGAAAAGCAGCTCAGCATCCCTCTGCCAGGATCTGTGGGTTGATGGGGAAAAGTCCTAACTCTGGAGCTGCTCTGGGAGAGGAGCTACTGGGAGGTGAAGATGGACCAAATGACCCCGAAGGAGGGTGATTTCACGCAGGATGGAGATGGGTCAAGGAGGGAGAGGAGTTACAGGAGTCTTAAAAAGAGGTGATGGGGAAAGGGGAGCAGGTTGGCACTGCTTTGTGTTTCTCCTGTGCTCCCCTGAGTGATGGGAAACACGTGACTGCTGGAGCTGCCACCACCCACTTTTGATGTTGGTCAAGAACAAGGAGCAGGTGGGAAAAGTAGGAATTTACACCCAGGGCTGCTGCCCTCTGCATGGTAAAGCACCCACAGCCACCCAGCCTGCCAGAAACCCACTTCATTAAACAAACCACCCTGCTGATACCCCTCCTGGCAGCTAATTAACCCATTAAACTGTGTCCCTGGCATCACCCAAAACGCTCCCTTGGGTTTGGGATGCGTGGGGTGGGGAAGCTGCTGGGCCCCTTCCTCCCCGTGGGATGCTGAGCACTGGAAAGGAGATGCTGAGCACTGAAATGTGTGGAAGGGTGTCAGAAAGCCTCTGCTTTGGCTGTAGCCCAAAGGGCCCTGGGCAGCTTGGGGGGGGAAGGGGCCAGGAATGGGGCAAACAGAAAATCCCAACCCGATTCACGGAGCGAACTTCCCAGGCGCAGCCTTTGTCCTCCTGCCTTTCAGCGTGCGCATGGCAACGGCGCTCGCCCAAAGCCATTTCCTCCGGGCAGAGCCAAGAGAGAGGTGATGTCCCTGCGGTGGCACAGCCACCCCAACGCTCCTCTGTGTCCCAGCACCGGTCCCCATCCCAGCCTGGGAGTCACCACCCGATGCTATGGGCATCTGGGCTGACCCGGCGTTCCCAAGCGACGCTGCGGTACCCACACCGCAGGAGTGGACAGGACACATATGTGTGGGTGGCGTGAGGAAGAGTCCAGGGAAAAGGTTTCTGACCCTGCTGTCAGCCCTGACCTCTCCCACTGTCCCCTCAAAGTGCTGGCATCTCCCCACAATGAACATCTCTCCCGGGTGGTGGGACACAACCAGCACCGGGGTCTGTCCTGGCTGTCGGAAACCTCACAGTGCTTCCAGTCACGTCCTGGATGGCTTAGGCAAGGTGCCTCCCCTGCCTTCAGACACTCTAGAAAATCACAGCAATTACAGTAATTAATATTGATCCCCATCCCTGCACGTGTGTTGGGTAACTCGTTCTCCCAGTGAGGTGACAGCCTTTCCAGGGTGCTGCCATGCGTGGCTGGGGGCTCCAGGACACTGGGTGGGTAGGATGCCTCTAACGAGGGGGCTCTCATTAACACTTGGGGCAGGAAACAGGGTGGAAACACCCCAGCCCAAGCAGGGATTTCCTCCAGAACAGGGATGATGTGGCCCTGCTGCTGTGGGCACCATGGAGCCCACAGCTTTCCAGGAAAGCTGAACTGAGCATCCTCATGCCGGGAGGGAAGACCTGGTCCTGATCCCACCAGGCACAGCAGGTCCCCAGCACAGGGACACCACACCCAGAGCCTCCTAAACCTGCTGCAAATCCTGCCCAGAATCACATCCCTGAAATGCCCATCTCCATCCCAGTACCTGCCTTGCTGGGATCTTGGTGCCAAAGTGGGAGATGGGTTTTTGGGGTGAGCTGGGGGCTGCAGGAACCTCCCTGAAGCAGAGAAAGGGGGTCAGCACAGACAGATGTGCAGCTCTCTGCCAGCTCCAGCGACCACTAATGGAAATCAACGGAAAACATCCCTGGAATTTGGGTTGGACCCTAAAAGGAAACAGCAAACTATGCAAAAACATATAGAGCTCCGAGCAGCCCGTCCTCCCCTGCCCTCCCGCTCCTCAAAGGGCTTTTTCCATTGGGGGGGCAGGATTGGGCTAGCTGAGCATCCCACCCACCCAGCACTCCCCCCTGGGTGGGTGTTCACAAGATTTCAGAAGTCACTGGGATCCACAGCCAGCTCCTACAGCCCCACCAGCCCGACCTCCTCCCACGGCAGCCTGGGCTGGGGGGTGTTTGTGTTGAGGTGCTGGAAAAGGGGACGTGTTTTCCCAGCTCTGTTCCCAAACACTGGACTGCCTGTACCATCTGCTCCAGCTTGTGACTGCTGGTTGCTCAAGAGCAACCCAGGTCNAAAAAAAAAAAAACACCAAACAATTCTATAATTAAATAAATAAAATAAATTAAGGTTACGATTTCATCCCGGGGCCAGCCAAAGGAAGGGAACGGGAAAGCAAACCAGCCCGGCAGCGGGGTTTGCCCGGGGAAGCGGCCACGGTTACATCAGCCGGGTGTCAGGAAGCAGAGGAGGGAAGAGCCGCTGTCGCCCCCTGGCCCCTCGGCCACCGCTGACCCCGAGCGAAGAGGGGAACCGAGCCCGGGACGCAGGGACGGGACGCAGGGACACTGCGTGGTGCAAGCAGAAGTGGGAAGCGCCTGACTCATGCGGGCTCCTGGCCGCCCCGGCTGAAATAAACCCACCGAGCAGATGGCTTGGCCGGAAAAAAAAGAGGAAAAAAATAAACCCCAAACCAACCCCAAAGAGTGGAGGGAAAGAAAATGAAAAGCAAAGCTCAGAGGAGCTGGGCTGGGGAGGGGGCTGCTGGGCAGGATGGGGCTGGGGGCTGCGAGAGCCTGGCAGAGCTGATGCCCCGGTGGTGAGAGCATCACCCCCCCCAGGTGAGGGGCCAGGTGAAGGTGGGGGCTGCTCAGCTGGAGTGACAGGGATTGGGGGGGGTGGGGTACATCCCCCTGTCCCCAGAAGTGGTTTTAGGGGAAAACACGTCTGCTTGAAAGGCAGGAATTATTCTGGGATGTGTTCAAGGTTACTCAACGCAGGGCAGCAGCCAGAGGAAAGGTGGGGGTGGAATGTTCCCCGTGTGCATCCCCGTGGATGGGAAATGAAGAGCTCTGTGGAGCAGCCCCCCCCCAGCCCGGGACAGGGAGCCCTCCCCCACGCTGCCAGGTTACCTCGCTGCCCCTGCCAGGCCCCCACGAATGGTCCCAGGCGTCCTGCCAGCTCACACTTCTGCGCCCACGGGCCATTGTCACCTGCAAGAGACAGAAACATCCCCACCAGTGGCACCAGGACTGGGGCGCTTTTGGGGAGGGTGAGGGGGGACACCTCCACAACGAGGAGGGACAAGCAAGAGCAAGTGACCCCTCCATCCCTCCTTCCCATCCCTCTGATGCTTTCCCACGCTAATGAGAGTGGCAGGGCGGGTTATTTTAATTGATTAAAGTTTCTTTTCCAGGGCTGCCCGAGCGCGGGGTGAGGGGCTGGAGCAGAGCTGGGGGGGCGGGGTGGGGACAGCTGCCACCAGCTTTGGGTGTTAATGAGCAGCGGAGCGGTTCCTGTCGTCAGGAGCAAGACGTCCTCATTAGGGAGGCTGCTCGGCGAGAGCGGATTTGGGCTTCTTAATGAGTGAGGATTTGTGGTTTAATTAGGCACGGCCCTGCCGGTTCAGCCCAGTAACCAAAGGTGGGGGGGGTGGCCACACGGATTAGCAGCTCCGGTAGCCCGGGACCCCCGTCCCCACGATGTGACAGCGCCGGGCAGGAGCTGACACCTCCTTGTCCGCAGAGAAGCCGGGAGCATCCAGGGCAGGGGACAACCAGGGGATGTGCCCCCCTCCATCCCCCCAACCCCACCCCGACG
>VXBZ01009998.1:169493-205256 GCA_013399135.1 Heliornis fulica | reverse complement strand
GGGTCCCAGCTGGAGCAGAGGAGGTTCCTCAGGAGAAACTGTTTCCCTGTGAGGGTGCAGAGCCCTGGGACAGGCAGCCCAGAGAGGTTGGGGAGTCTCCTTCTCTGGAGACATCCAAACCCCATGATCCTGGACACGTTCCTGTGTGACCCAACCGAGGTGACCCTGCTCTGCAGGGTGTCGGACTGGGGGATGTCCAAGGTCCCTTCCAACCCCTGACGCTCTGTGATACCCCCTCTCCCCGCAACACGTCACGCCAGCGCCCCCTGCCGGCTCCCGCCGGTCTCGCCCGCCCACTCGGAACCGGGATCACGAGGGCCCGGCCACCCATGACCGAGCTAAGCCAGGCGCTCCTCCATCCAGCCCGGGCCGCAAGGCTCCGGACCATTACAGCATCAGGAACGCGGGTCAGGAAGGCCAGGATCTTCCCACCCGTGGGTGCTCCCCACACGAACCAGCCACAGCGTGACACACTGCAGGTGGCTCACAGGAGATGTCAGCCCTGAGAGCCAGCGTGGGCTGCCACCATTCCACACTCACGGGCCCCATCCTGCCCAAGCACTGACCCCACCAGAGAGCAGCGAAGATGAGCCCTGAGACGGGCTGGGCCTGTAAAGCTCTGTCAGCCCCCCCCCCATCTCCCACAGTCATCTTGGCTTTGACACGCTGTTATTTCTCACCATCCACACCCACGGTCACCCTGTAGGAGCCTGTGTTTTTAAGCATGATGCCATCAGGGCAGGCTGACGTGGGAGTGGGCTGTAAGGAACACGGGCATTGCTTTACCTCACGCTGGGTTCAGGCGTCGCGGTCGTGCTGCGGCCCGGAGCCAAACTCACGGGTGCGGCGTGAGGTGGTTCCGAGCCCCGCTCTTTCCCCTGCTATCTTTTTTCATACCCTTTGCTTTCGTTTTACAGCAAAATAATACCTTATACCCAGTCATTCGCATGTAATGATGGTTATCAGCAAACAAATACACTTTCCCCTCCCGCCCCGTGACAGAAAAGTTCACTTGCAAGTGACAGGCCACTCACCATTTGTTCACAATTCCCCTCCCTCATTTTATCTGCTCGGGAAACTTGGCAAAGGGCACCTGAACAGCGCATTGGATCCATACTGCCCGTGTCCCTGCCTTTCCCAAACAATCTAGAGCTTAGTAAGTTGGAAATTCATCCATAGTCTAAAAACTGCATAGAACAAACCACCAGGCACCAAACATCTCCACTCACCTTCCACAGAGCCAGCGTGATGTGGCTGTTTTCTTACCATTGAGTGGTTCTCCACCTCACAGCTCCTCCGTGATGGCTCAGTCTGAAGCAGCTCCAGTGCTCCCCAAACTTTTAGGGGGGCATACAGGGCTCCAACAAAAGTGAGTGCTGTGAATAACCTGGCCATGTGAGTCAATCAAACCCACTGTGCGTTGTGGATCTGCTGTTCCTGGAACTATGTACAATCAGATCTGGTCTGGCTATCAGGAGTGTGGCATCAGGAGCTCGTCCTGGGATGCTGACCCATGCTGAAATGTAAACGAGGGGAGACATTCGTGTCTGCACAAAGAGAAACCCTGTCTGACTGGGAGACAGGAAAATACCACACCACGTTAGAGAAATGAGACACGCAAGGAGCCACAGCTATGGAAATACGAGTTTAAAGGAGGATTTAGTTATTCTTTTGCTCTTGAGGAGCTGTAAAATAGGTGGAGTGACTTCCCACACCATCGCTAAGATCTGGAGCAATGGCTTGTGGCTGTCACAGAAGGAGACATGGAGATGGGACGGGTGAAATCCTGCCACAAAGAGCTACTGGAGGCCCCTGCATTGAAAACAATCCTCAGCAAGAAGAGAGAGACCTTTCTCAAGCATACACTACACTAACACACCGTGCTGCCTCCCTTTATCAGGGAAACAGCACAAAGGTGTTGGGTGGAGGTGGTTTCATTTCACTGGAGGAATGTCTCAAAGTGCCAAGTCTGGGCTGGTCACCTTTGGCATTGCTGGGAGTGACTCACCCCACCTGCCTGGTCCCTGTTTCAGGCTGAGCTGCTCTCTGGAGATGCTTTTTTTTTTTTCTCTCCTTCAAGATGTCTCTTGAAGCTGCTGGATCTGAGTAATGCTCCCTAAATGTAGGCAGTGACCCTTGTCCAAGGGACAGTCCTGGGAATCGCTGCCCTCCACCGCTCAGAAGAGCCTCAGCAGTCAGTGGAGGAGCTGGACTATGTTTTCCTCCTCTGCTTTCCTTACTTTGGCATAATTGGAGACATTTGTCTTGCTGCAAGCAAATGAGACGGGGTACGGAGACACGGAGTTTCCACTGGCTCCAGCGAAGCGGCTGGCTGTCTTCCAGATGCTTCCATGTCCCATCCCTGCTCTGTGAGGAGGGAACACCAAAACACTTTACCTTGCTAGCCTCTTAGAGAAGGGCTATGTTGGGCAATTCATTTGAATATTAAATGCCTACATAGTCTCTGTGTATCTATCCTACTGGCTCAGGCAGCTGGGGTTACCTTTCTGAAGGAAGAAATCTTCCAACAGCATCAATCACGGCTTCAGCATGACAATGGAACAGCCACAGCGACTCACTGCTGATCCTTGTACATATATAAATGTTCCTTTACCCCGGTGGCATCCCCAGATGAGAGATTGTAGAGGTGATTGTGCGCTGCTTTACTGCAAGTGCAATAAAGGGCAACACTGCAGCATAAAAAGAGGAGGATTTAGGATCTGCTACATGCTGGAAAAGAATCCTTAGTTATGTTGTTCTCTGAGTGCTGCAGAGTTGAGAGAAGGAGCAGCAGAAAGACCTCCTGCTGTAATGCCATCAGCAGAGAGACGTCAGGAGCTGAGGAGGAAGGAGAGCTGGGGTGGGGTGGGCTGTAGAGCTGGGGGAGTCATGCCAGGCTGGCACCTCCTTCCCAGACAGCAGCCAGGCTTGTGGAGCACAGCTGGTGGTACAGTGAGAAATTCTGAGGTTGGTTTGGTTGTGACTTTAGAAAGGTCATTGCAGGTTCCCATCCAACAGCAATTCCCTGAGTGAGGGGGAGGCAAGTCTTTTTGGGTCATCTGCATGAGTAGAAGAGGAAGCTTTCCCATTAATTGCAGACAATTCTTAGCAGATCTGATGTAGCAAGGCTATTGCTGCTGAAGGCTTGCTCAACTTGCTGCCCTGCAAATGTTAATGCTAATAACTCTTTGAAAATGCTGGTTTCACTGAAGTTTCTCTGTTTGCTTCCTTTTTCTGCCAGGAAAGTGGAGGCTACAGCAGGAAACAGCCCTCAAATCACAGCTGCTCCCACTATGAGACGTAACTGACATAAGAGGATCCAGCTCATATAGAAAAAGTGCAAAACACTACGCCTAGGCAACCACATAAAGATCTGTATCATGTACAGATACCCCCTTTTCTCTCTGCAGAAGCTGGAAACAAAGAACAACTCCCAGAGAAGTCCGTGGCTACAGAGCACACTCAGAGCTGAACCTCACCTCGGGGCTGGTGATCACACCTAATTGTGGAAGTGTTTACTGCCAGGACAGCCCGATGCGGTGAGCTGCTGGGGGCAAATTATTCACGGTTGGTGTCATCCCACAAACAGCATTTGCATGGTATATGGAAACAGCCATTCATTCTCTCCACCAGCGCAGGAGACGGTCTGGGGGAGTGTTAATGTTCAGATTAATGCCCTTTGGGTTTTTTTTTTTTACTCACTACTGCTTCCCCTTTGAATTCGATAAAGGAGTGGTTTGCTTTTTTCTACGTGAGAGAGGTCGACCGACTTCCAGGCTGCAGGTGACACAACAGAGAGAACACAGGACAGATGCTGAAGCGTGGCTAAAAGGTGGCTTTTACACACATTTGGCCTGATGCTGGGTAGGAGAGATGGGAGCCAGGCAGGGGTTTGGCTCTAGGCATCACTGCCTGTCATCAGGAAGGACCCTGGGAAGGTAGGATCTTCCATTCAAGCACAATGCCCCCCCCCAAGGGGGGAGTGGGGAAAACTTGCTTTGCTGGAAGTTCAGGGTCTTGTGCTTCTCCCTAATTAATAAAATCCTAAAATAAAATCCTAATAAAGTCCTAAATTAATAAAACCCAGCCTGCACTAAGCAGTGTCATTGTACTGGGTCACTGCTTTTCAAACCAGCCAGCCAGAGAAATGAGATTTGCTCACTGCATCTGCTGACAAACATGCTCCTACCTTACCCTCCAGCACCCTCCAGCCCGAGGAGCAGCTGACACACATCGTGGGGGAACACAGGCTTTAAATATTAACTTGGGTTCGAAGTCACAAGCACTGCAGCAGCCCCCTGCTCTACAACAGCCCATCCCAAATCCATGTTTGTCAGATCTAATGCTCAACACTTCATCCAACTCTCATCTCCCTCCCCGGAGCAAAGCAGCAGCAGTACTTGGGCTGCATGGACTGTGTCTCCCACCCCAGCACACATCTCCTTTCTGCTGGGTGCTTTGATTCCTTACCTTCCAGTCATCTGCAGCTTGTTTATTGAATTTGGGTGCAAGGACTGACTCTACCACAGCACATTTCCCAGGCCAGAGCAGGGCTCTCTCTGTGATCTTGCTGGAGCTTCTCTTAGGAGCAATAGTGTGCAAGAATCCCAGAGCCCACAAAGCTGCTGCTGGTGGAAGTTGCGCTCGAGCAGGAGCGGTCGTCTCGCTGCTCATTTCTAAGCACACATAGAAACACCAGGGAACAAAGCAGAGAAGAAATCCAGTGCTGTCTGAAGTCAGGCATAAATAAAACACTATGGTAGAATCTTGAAGCACTTGGTCTGCCTGCACCCTTCTTAATATAACCTGGCAATTTGCACTTCACACAGTGAAAACATTTCTGCCTGTGTGGAGAGCACAGCCAAGCAGTGCATTAGTGTCTCAGGCAGGCTGGCCAGAGGCACCTTGATGTTATTATAGAACCACAGAATCCCTTGGGGTGGGAGAGACCTTCCAGCTCCTCGAGTCCAACCCCAGCCTGACCCTGCCTAGGCCACCTCTAGACCATGTCCTGCAGCACCTCATCTCTTGGCCTTTCCAACCCCTCCAGGGATGGGGACTCCACCACATCCCTGGGCAGCCTGTTCCAACACCTGACAACCCTTTTCATATAGAAATTTTATCTTTTTCTTTCTTTTTTTGAGAAAAACTCAGTGACATCTGCACCTGCACAGACTCTCATCACGTTCCCAGCCACATTCCCCAAAGGGCTCTGCTCTCTTGGAGCAGGTCCTCAGGCACTTTGCCCTTCAGCTGCCACAGAGCTGGGCAGTCAGGCCAGCTGCCTGCAGGACCTGGACTCTGAGCCACAGCCAGTGGGAAGCTCTTTCGGCAGAGCTCCGCTCCATTTTGTTCCTTTATGTCAGTTATTGTGTAATCACTGAATTACTTTAACAGGAAGGAAGAGGCTCACAGACCCAACCTACATTCAGCAGTACATGGAATGAGGTGTTTTGTTAAATCAAGAGCTTTGTAAATGTGAAGAAACTTCCCCTTGCTCACATAAATCCTGCAACAGGCTCCTTCCCTGCCCCTCCTCCAGCCACCAGCCCTGTGAATGTTATCAGTCCATGAGCTGCTGATGAATTGGACACCACCACTAACCTCTTTTTAACAAGAGCTTTAGTCAATGAGAGCTTAATTAGAAGCCCAGGTGAACCCTGATGCAATTGCACTTGGAATATTGGGTGGAAAAACCCAAACAACCCACACTCAGATGAGTTCTAGGTGTTGCCAGCTTCCCTCCTCAGGTGGATGTCTGCAGCTCAGGAAATAAGATGGAATGGAAAGAAAAGCTTTCAAAAAGCTTCAACTACATCACAGTGGTGTTCATCACTGTTTCAGTACCAAAGGGAGGTCAGGAGAGAGGTGGTGATTCCTCAGAAATAATCCCCTTGGAAGAGGCAGAACCTGGAATCCAAAGGGAGCTGGGGGTAAGGTTCAGGGCATCTGATAGGGCTTTAATTCCTTATTTCAGCAAGCAGAGGTGGCTCCTTCCTGCAGTGAACTCTGCTCTCTGCAAGGCAGGGCTGGGGGAAAGCAAGCAGGTTCCTGTTGATCCACAGCAACATTCATGTACACCAACTATTTTTACAGTTATATATTCTGATTATCAAGACCGATACTAATGCTGAGCACCAACTTCATAAACAAGCACGACTTGGTCCGAGTATTTTGAGAGATTTAGTGTCCACATCACGCCAGCCAAATCCAAGGGCTGTTGTGGAAAATAAAGCATCTCAGGCCTATAAAAACTGACAAGGAGAAATCAGAGTTTTGCTGCAAAACATTGCTTCACAGCGCAGCTGGTTGCAAAACACCGCGATCCGCTTGTAGAGGCAGAGGCCGGCTTACTCAGAAAACAGCTCTAAAAAAATAAATAAGATCTCTCTCTGCAATACTGAGACACATAGTTTACACAGAGGCTTGCCACTTAGGCCAGAACACAGATGAGGAACATCAATATTTTAATGTCAAATGCAAGTGAACAGTTTTGCTCTTGCCTCCCTCCTGGAGAGGGAGCATCGGGCTGCACAAGTGGCTGGATGAGCCATAGACCACAGGCTCGCTCTACTACCTATTTTATTTGAAAAGCAAGATGTGGCAGGAGCAAAACAGCCCAGTTGTCAACAACAACAAGGTAAGGTGGTAATCCCTACACATTATTAATTTCCAAAAATAATTTGGTAATACCAACATGAGGCTGTATATGTTTATTCATCAACGGTGACCTTTGTACAGAAGGCAAATATTAATAGCTGAAAGGCAACACTTATGGAGAGCATGTATAGAGCGATGTACAAGCGAGTGTAAGAGGTTTTAATCTACTCATCCATTAAACCATTTTATAAAAAGGAAGTGATGCTTTTTTCTAAGACTCCCCTTTGAAATAACTTATTGCCAATCTTAAACTAAAGCAAGGAGGAGGAAAAAAAAAAAAAAACCAAAACAACTTTACAATAAAAAGTAGTCCCTGGCAAGTTTATAAAAAGTTTAACATATAAAATTGTAAGACACAAACATTTATACAAAGCTAATACAAATCTCTGTTTTGTTAAAGATCTATGAGGTTGTTACAAAATATATTTTTACATAAAGGCTTCACATAAGGTAAGCTCTCACTGCTACTGAAAGCGCAGGAAAGCTGTTTTAAATAGTCTGCAATTCAACTTATTTTCAAGTACAATGCAAAGAAATTGCAAAATGGCACTGTATTGCAATGCTGTGTAATTAAAAAAAACAACTATGTTAATGGTACCATCAAACAGACACGACCTGTAAAGTTAAATGTGAACATTCGATATGGCATCAAACTTTGGATTGCTCTGAAACGGGAAACGTTATTCTTGGAAAATGAACCTTCTGCAACTATCCTTAAAGAGAAATAAACAGAGGAGTCTTGTGGTGGCAATGGACATGTTCAACATGCATGGGTCTCAGTCTTTCAGCTGGGAGTTGCTCCCAGGCACGGGGAGCGGATGCAGTTTGCCCAAGCTATCTGGGACTGATCATAAATACTGTTACTAACCGAGTGTCGTGAAACTTGAAGTGCCCACCTGATCTGAGCAATTTGCTAGAACAATTCTGATGGGCATAAGTGAAACCTACTTAATAGACAAATAAGTCCAATATACAGCCTTTGAGATCAAGGAACCCACATGACTTTTTTTTTTTTTTTTTTTTTTTTAAGAGCAGATATTCTAGAAGAAAGCTTAAGTTGTACACAAACTGATGGCTTACGGTTCCACATACAATATATTAAAAAAAAAGTAAATTTTTTTTTAAGCCCTGATGAACAGCCACAGTTTTTAAGATATCAATCAGCTCAGTTTAACACGCTGCCCCAGGGAACAGTTGCTAAAACACCAATTTCACCTTCAAGTACAGGAAAACTGTGCAAGACAGTGGTATATCTCCATACAGTCAGCAATCTTTTTCATAGAGCTCACTCCATCCAAGAGAACTATGAAAGCTTTGGGCAACTTGATTTTATAGTTGCTTTCCCACCTTCATAAGAAATACATCCTGACCTTGTACCACAGACTGCTCTACATGAGCAAGCTTTGCTCTTACTAGCCAACTGTGACTCATTTGTTTGCTCCAGGATAAAAATCTGTCTGTTCCAAACATCAATCCTTCTGCTCTTGTACCAAAATGATATCCTGCTATATAAAAAAAATAATATTTAGAAACAAATCTAAAAAGAAACACTACAGTACGTGCTGTGCTCCTTTTCAGATAGCTAATGAAGAGTAAGTTTGCGGATGGACAAGCCAAACATTAATTGGGTATGGTAACATAGGAACCATGTAAACAGTTACATCCAGGGTAGGTGCCTCCCCTCTAAGAACTGGGAAATGAGTGATTTGCTTCAGTCATTTCATTAAATTAATTCATTTCTGCCTGAGATTCCTATAGTGCTTAGCTACCAGGGCCGACTTGGTCGGAAACAACCCAACGGTGCAGGGTCCACTGTGCTCTCTCCCAAGCCCTGGGGTTCACAGGGAGAGCGATCCAAAAGGACTAAACCCCTTGTTTTGGTTCAGGGAGAAGCCTGCTGAATATTCTTCCCACTTCAGCTAATGTCAGAAGTGCCCAGAGCCTCTGTGATAATGACTATCTCCTTAGACTGACATCAGTTTTGAGGATCTTTACTAAGTTAACAGGTCATATATTACACAAAATTCATCTGTATTTTACATAAACAATTTTGTTTAAACAAATTCCTGGTAATCTTTACATCACCTTTTGTCTTTTCTGCAATCTTCTAGTCTGACATCCTGCAAAACACATACTACAGACCCTCTCCAAATTAGTTATTTTAATCAGTCTCTTTTCCAAAAAGATTCTTGTTCAGACAGCTGTCAAAGGAAAAAACCAAACCTACTACTGCTCTTGCTGGCTAACAAGGGCAGGGGTTTGTTCAATTTCTGCTTTCCAACACTGGACTTTGAGGACACCATACAGAGGTTTGTTGTCTGCTCATGCAGCATTTATAGCTCAACCAAACCAACCTGTCATCCTTCTCCACAGATGGAAACACAGAACTTCTGGACTCCCATTACAGATGTATCACCCAAGCATTTAAATAGCTTCACTAACATTTTCTGAAGTCTTTAGTTCATCATCCTTGAATTGCTCACATATGACCTGAGCACATCAAACCAGAAGTAATCATCCAGTAAGAAGGCAAAATCTACATTTAATATCCCCATCTAAAGATTAATATAATCTTCCTGACATCAGTCTTGTACCCAGACTTCACATTTCCATTACACACTGTGACTTCTCCTAAGCTCTCTTCAGAACTCATTCCTCCCAAAATAGTGCCTTATCACAGAAATCTCAGACTAACCTGATCACTCACTGGATGATACTTAAAAAAAAAAAAAGGTTTAAAGCACCTATCTAAATAAAAACACACTATTCCCCTTCTACTGTCAGGAGAAGGAGATACAGAGATGTTAATACAACTTACAGTCACAGTAAGTAAAAGGCTAAATTCAGAAGACAGGCAGCTTTCTTATGGTCTAGTAGGGACACTGCTCCAAGCAGTGGGAATACTACCTCTCACTGCTTGCCACATGTGCAGTTTATTAATAAAAATTCATTTATGAAAGTATTGGCCAGCATCATGATCCACAGGAATTGGCCAGTTCCAGGGGCAAAGTGGCAAGCTGAACTGCCTACCTGACACTCCAGTCCAGGGAAAACCAGCTCCATCTTACTCTCATTCTGTAGGATGCTGTGTGGTGTATGCATTTCTGGGCAAGATGTATTTTTACTATTTTTAATCACATGGCAATGTTAACAACAGAAAAAAAAGAAACCACAATGGAACTTTTGGTAAAATACTCCTCATCACAAGCAGCACTCCTGAGTATGCTGTGTGACATATTTGGCTCAAGTACACTTAGGATTACTAGACCCAATTGGAAAGTCTCAGAAAGAACCTCATCAGCTGAAACACATTCTGTTGTGACCTGTTCTTTTTTTCTTCTTCCAGAAGAAAACATTCATCTCCGTGGTGTCAGCTACACAAGGCCTCTGCTGGGAACACATATGCTCATATAAGGCCACTGAAAATACCGTAGGAGGACAGAACACAAAGAGGCACTTAGGTTTCCAGTACTCCTATCCGTCACCAAATGCTCACTGATTAAGATGAGGCACTCTATAAAAAGTCATGGAGAAAGTAAAAAATAAACCAGTGCTATCTTAAAGCGCTTCAAGAACAGGTAAGGTACCTAACATGTAACATCTGGTTAGTGAAGAGATACAAGTTTGCTTGCTCCCCCTTCCCACATCTGGATTTCAAGAGGACCGTTCCATCGTGCTCCGTCGAGGCGCTACGCCATACGTACAACGCAGAGTGTAACCGTGTTACTGTGCCATTCACTAACTCCTCCTCACTAGACCTCTGCCTGTGTTAGTACTTTCTGCCAGGTACACCTGAAACTCCCAATCCAAAGATTTTTAGAGCATCTCCTAGTCAAACTCCACGCAAAGATTTATACTTAAAACAGGAAGTCCGTTGCACCCAGGAATTCTAGCTTCCAACAGATGATTCCAGCAAGGGATTTAGGGAATTTCTAACCAACAAGAGACCTGAGAAATCATAAGTCAGCTATGGTATCACAGTCTTTGTAATGAAGTTAGGGTGTGGAAAGTTTCTCCTCCCCCCTCCCCTTAAATTACTGCCACAGTCTAACAATTGCAACAATTTCAATGAAGCTTGGACTTGGAATTCTGAAGGTGGATATTTTCTAGGATAACATACATGTTCTTAAAAAATTAAATTTGTCACTTTACAGGTAACTTAGACATAGGTCTGCTATAAAATTATAACTTGAGTCAACCTGAAGCTACACTGGAAGAGATTAAGCCTGAATTTCTGCAGAAATTGGCAATAATGCATTCAGCATCAGCTTTTAGCCACATATGAAGTCTGACGGGATCTGGATTTCTCTATTCCTGCTGTAAACGTCTAATTAAAAAATAAAACCAAGAAAACCCAACACATCTGACTCCAAGAAAAATGTCTTTTTGCACATCACTGTAACATAAGCTGCTTGAGGTTGTCGTGAAGGATGGTATCCTTGACATCACGGAAAACTAACCGGATGTTTTCTGTGTTAATAGCAGTGGTGAAGTGGTGGTAGAGGGGCTTCTGCTGCTGGTCCCGGCGTTTAGTGCGAAAACAATCCACCAGGAATTTTTGGACATCTGTTAAGCAGTGGGGATCCCCTTCAAACTCTGGGAAATAGTCTTTGATGCTCACTTTTTGTACTTTTTCCTCAAGCAAGTCCGTCTTATTTAAGAAGAGAATGATTGAGACATTGCTGAAAACCCGGTTATTGACTATTGTTTCAAAAATGTTCAGGGATTCCGTAAGGCGATTCGTTTGCCGATCCTCCATGAGCACTTGGTCAAACTCACTTGAAGAAACAAGGAAGAGTATTGATGTGACACTGTCGAAGCATTCAAACCAACGTTTCCTTTCTGACCTTTGGCCACCTACGTCAACCATTTTGAAAGGGACATTTTTTATTTCAAAGTCGTACTCGTGAATCCCTTTTGTAGGTCTTCGTGCCAGCAGTATGTCTTGCTGTGAGGGAAGATAATCCTAAAAAAGAAAATAAAGGAGAGTTTGCCAACTAGGATACAAGTCACAAACATGGTGATCACAGCTGACTTGCAAGGAAGAAAAGAGGTTGCAGGGGAACACCACTAGGTTTTGAATAAACATACAGATCTATATAGCGTATCTATATGCTAACACTGAAACATTCTGGAAAGATCTATAGCCCAAGGCAGGAAAGACACCTGATATTAATCATGCACCCCAGAGACATGGAGCTCTGCATTTGCCACATGATCCACTAACAACCTGAGAAGTGTACCATCCCCTCCTTATGCCAGCCTCCCTCGCTCTGGATGACTTTATGCTTCATGCACCCTCTGCACACGCAGGCTGCCAACACTGCAATGCAGCAAACGGGCTCCAGAACAGGTTTCTCAAACCAGCTACCACAGTAGTATCTTCTGCTAACTACAGGCACTCAGTTGCTCTCATGCACAGTGCACAGATGCTTCTAGAAAGAAAAGCCGCTCTGCTAAGTGATTAAGGTGATCAGTTATGCTGGGAAAGCAAAACCTAAGCATCTTGCTGTGTTTGCCCCATGGATCTTCTACACCCAGGTGTACTGGTCCAAAAAGTCACTTTTAGTAGTTGTGTGACACCCTATGAGCTCACACAGCCTGATCTAGTCCAGAATGTACTGTGCAATTAGTGTAATAGAAGAAACAGGCAGCTGAGGACAGCAGCCTCCTCCCAGTAGGACAGCCTAGGACAGTACTAGAGTTAGCTGGTCCTGAAGCTCTTCGACCTGCCTCCGCCCCGCCTCGAGATTCAACAGGCAGGGTTAGTGGTTTTTACTGCTTTTTTTAACTGTCACATGAGGAGTCATCATCAATGGATGCAGATGCTAACAGGAAGAGGAATTCTTATTAGTCAGCTTTCAACAGCATGAAATTAAAGACTTGTATTGGGGATTTCTTTACTCCTAGAGTTACACTTTTGCACACGGTCCAAGTCTTTGCTCTATTCAAAAAGCACATCTGTAACAAACCACCAGCTGATGCTGAAGATTAAAGCTTTGTTGCTTGCTTGTTATGGAAACTCTTCCTTACATTTTTCCAGCATTTGTCACAACTTCACAGTGAGTGATTTAGCTTTCAGAGCTGGAATTTCAGTCTCCTCTTAGTGAATGATCCTCTAACAGGGCCAGCTACCAGACTTGGAGCTTTTAAAAAGATGTGTAAGACCACGGTCCAGGAAGTCTGATTCAAATAATATGCTGGGGCAGGGAGGAGGATGGGACACAGACACAAACACACAACTACATGGCAATTCAGATACCAGCATATCAACTTTAAGGGAGGGGCGTAAGCTTGATCCACAGCCTTTAAACACACAGTGTTGAAAATCATGAAGTGAGCATAACAGCCCCAAACCCCAAGGATCACTTTGCTTCAGTATGTAGATAGAAAAGTGAAACTAGCCACAGACAGACTGTTGTTTGAACTACCAGCTCTCTTTGCTCAAGCTACCCTGTGAGCTATATGCTGATTTTTATCGTGGTACAAACTGCAAAGCAGTGGTCTCAAGCACAGCCTCTGCACCCTGCGCTCTTTGTGCAGCACATCACACATCTAAACCTGCACCTAAAGCTGCAGGACAGCAGAACTGCTGAAGCAGCACCATGTTCTCTCCAAACCTCCACCTCTTGTTTGATTAAAAGCAGCAGCTGTAAAGGGTAACAAGATTTTTCTCTTTGTTAAATCTTAAGTGTTTTCTACGAGAAATTGAGAGGCAGAACAACCTATTGCATAGAGCAATGGCTGTAACAAACATACTGTGCACATGGGCACAAACATATTTTGTTATTCAGGTAGTTTGTCCTAAGCTCTCAGAGCAAACACAGAAAATGGTAGCAAAGCTCCAGAGTGATTAAATTCTTAAATAAATAAAATCAATTAATATAGTAGTCAAAGCCATATATACCTTCAATATTGAAAAAGAGCACAAAGCAAGCTCTCTTGGGAGTTGGCCTGTACTGTTTATTCAGTAAAGCTTTCAAGAACAAGGAGCTTATCCATCAAATTCCTGACAAATTCCCTCTCTAGTATTATTACTCATTTAAAATTCCTTCCACGCTCCCAACCACAAATAAAATCTTTTCGAGTTCTACATGGACAGAAGACCTATCATGTTTTATGCCAGAGAACAGATACTCTGATGCAGTGGTCTGATACTGAGCACACTAGAAGTCAAGTGCTTGGCATACAGCCATCATTGTCTACTGGAAACTCCACCAGCCCCTAAGACATCTCCCTCTACTTTTAGTTACCTTTCTAAGGAATGATTGTTTTCTCCTTCAGGCCTTGATCCTTGGAATACTGACAGCTTGTCACCATAGCAATTCTGAACTAGCTCTCACTGTTGAGGCCTTCTCCAACTTTGAAGACTGCAACATTAGGTGAGTATTTTCTGGGGTGACTCTCAATTCTAATTTCAAAGTCCTTTCAGTGTTTTGCCACTGTGAATCAGTATTTTCCCTGCAAGCATCCTCAAGCACACTCTCCTTTTTTCCATGCTTTGCCCAATCTTCCATGTTAACACTTTGTTGGGTATTTTTTATTTTTATTTTCCTCTTTATTTTCTTGCATTTGGGGATTTTTGGTTGCTGGGGGGGGTGGATCGGGAAGGAGGGACAGGGCTTAGTTGCTTTTTGTTTTCTGTGTAGCTCTTCCCAAGGATGGATACTGACACTGACTCAGCACCTGCTTTTCTTCCCAAATTGCCTTCTTCCTCGAATTCACTACATTGTGTTCTTCTGCAGTGCTTCTTTTGGTTATCAGATGCCTCTTCTGGCTATCACCTCACTGTCTGCCCAGTTAAAATTAGAATTTAAGGCATGAGTAAGATCCAATCACACCATGGAAGGCAATGTCTCTGTGAGTTATTTTGAATACATATAGTCTGCACTGGCAGAAGAAATAACAACAAAGACTTGCAAGGAATCCAGCCAACCCCTCATGTATGCACCAGCCAGCTACTCTTATTTTGCTGATCTGATTAAATCTGAACATTAAGTTCTTTTCCCTACACACTGTTACCATCAGCTCTCTTTTGGCAAGAGGCACGTGAATCCCAGGTCTATCTGTTTAATAGCAATTTAGTTGCAGGCCAACCCAGTTGTATCAGATAGCAGATAAGAACAGTAAACTACTTATATTAATACAGTTTGGGGAAATAATCATTACACAAATCTTGCACAGAGATAAAAATAAGCCAGAAGAACCTATCAA
Source organism: Heliornis fulica (assembly GCA_013399135.1). Classification (NCBI taxonomy): domain Eukaryota; kingdom Metazoa; phylum Chordata; class Aves; order Gruiformes; family Heliornithidae; genus Heliornis; species Heliornis fulica. Next base: position 190,382 of record VXBZ01009998.1, on the reverse strand, counting down.
GTCTTTCACTCAGTAACAAAACTTAGCTAGCACTTCTTCCACATTTTCTTTCCACAGAAGATCTTGAAGAGTCCTTCTGTATCTCAACATCATTTGGTCTAACATTAAACCAGAAATCCTGTAATTCTGAGCTCAGTGTTGCACAGCAACATTAGATCTATGTTACATGTGCAGGTGTGTATAAGATTTTTTTTAAAAAGTGGCTTCAAGTTGCATGCATTCAGCAAAGAATAGACCACGGTTTTATTAATCTTTGAATTGATCTTAAGATCTCTGAAAAGAAGGTGCAAAAATCTTTACATAGTTGTGCAGGGGGGAACCTTTTTGAAACTGAAGCAGCATTAGATTGAGGACCATGAGTAATATACCACTAGCAGAAAGTTCAACAGTTCATTAAAGTTATTCATTAAACAATTCTCCTACTGCCTTGTAACTCAAGACCAAAGCAAAATTTAGAGAGCAAGTGCTGGAGCAAAGCATCTGAAAAGGATATGCATTCTGCAAGATAATCACCACTGCTCTGTAAGAAAACTGACAATTCAAAGCAGGGAAAATAGTCTGCCTTAAAATTATTTTTCTATCTGTAAAAAATTAATTAAGCATGATGTAATGGGATCCAACTGAAATGGTTTGGATTCCTTGATCATTTCTTAGCCATCAGCTGGAAATGGCCACAGAGAAACTGCCTCCCCATGGAGTTCAAGCTAAGCATCCCATTACAAAGGCAATTTTTCCACTTGCTATTTCTGCAATATGCAGTTTGTGACTATCAACACTATTTCATTATTCAACACTTCTGTCAAAGTTCTCTAAAGAAGTTTAAGGTTTTTTTTTTCTGGAGAAAACAGATTTTATTCTGTACTAAGTTTATTTTTAAGTAGATACTAGAGAAAGGTACTACTGCCCCAGGCACTGAAGTAACAGTGTTCCTAACTGGATATGCAACCCAAAACTTTTGTCATTTTGGGATATCAGGAACTGTTGAAGTGCTACTTCAATAATCTTCTGACTAGATAGGCATCTGTAACTGGCTTTTTGTTCATTTTGTTCAAAAATTCTATATTGAGACAGTCTCTTGCCCCATGTTTTTGCTGAACTGTCAATGTTCACAACATTGTTCATCATGTTTTTGATAAACCGCTGAGATAATGGGACAGTTAAAAGTAACTACAGATAAAATTATTTGAGCAGACACGAACTTACATTTCATCTGTTTAAAACCCTGAGATCACAAATACTACTTCAAACTCAAGACCAAAAAGGGGTGTGTGTGGGGGGGGACCAACAACAAAAAACTTCAACCAAACAAAAAACCCCAACTTACTTGTTCTCCAAGTTTATCCAAGTTGTCCAAGAAATACTTTACAGATTCCCCCTAAAAACAAAACAAAACAGTTATTTAAATAAGTGGCACACTTGATCCCAATAATTTACATCCTGAAATCCAGTTAAATTACCAAAACCTATATTTAAGTGCTCTAAACTTTAATCATTACCATTTCTTAAAGCAGCTATACTAAGGACACAACTGTAGTTTTATTTTCAGGCTAGTTAATATTTAAGTTTATAAATGTGCATACCCATGCTTTTAAGTAAATTATTTCCAAGTTTCAAATTGCTAAATAAATCCTACAGGGATTATCGGCAGGGAATATCAGTGAAGTAACCACACTGTTGTTCTGAGAAGACACATTCAGTAATTCTAACCCTTCAAAGTGTGTGCACATACAGGAATCAGGTACTGGGATTCACTGCTAGAGAGAAGTTAATGGGTAAACTGCATGGCCACACCATCTCATTCATAAAGGTGTTTTCCCTGAGCCCAGAAACTGACTGGCAGAAGAGAGGATGAGAAACTGTAACAGATGGATTATTTTACTAATTTCCCTATCAGACAGCAAGTTGGAAAAGATCTCGTTATTCTGGGAGTAATAGACAGAGCTCTGTGCTGCCATACTGCACAGGATTGTGTCTACTGTACAGATTACCTTCCAGATTAAAGCCATCACTGTCCTTGCAAATAGTAGCTGCAGTTTTTAATCCTTCCAGTAATGTGGCTAAAGATTGTTTTTATTGCAAGCCTGAATGACAGTGGATTGTCCAGAACTTTGTTAGAGTGCCAGGACTAAGGAAGAGGTCTCATGTGGATAGTGCTGAACCTGAGTTCACCTACAACAGGTAATGTATGGAATGAATTCATGGCAAAGGGAACCAAGGGAATCCTTTCTGGATTCTCAGCATTGTGACAGCAGCAGAAATATGTTTCCTTTTGAAAGCTCTTGATTACCAAGCTGGAACATATTTACTTTATAGTAAATACAGAAAAAGAAACCATCTGTGCTTTCACTCTGCAGATAGAGCAAGAATTCTCAGAGTGTTCTTGATGAGGAACTCACAAAGCATTCAGGTGAGGGTGACTTAGTATCAGGGTGTATTTGCTGTCCTGTCTTCCCCTCACTTGAACTCTGCAAACTGATCTAGGAAGACTATCAGACCTCAGTACTAAACTGTGTTGTCTAAGCAGCAATAAAGCATGGGAGGGTAAAAAGGAGTCCAAAAAGGGTTCTGGCAGACATACACCAGGTACCTTTGCAACTTTTCTCAGTACTAAAAAGTTACATAACACAAGTAGATCCCACACCTTTAAGCATGCAATTGGAACATCAACTTTAATTAGGCAAAACTGGGACTCTGGTTGAAACATGCCTTGTGCTTGACACACCTGTAGGGAAGGAGTCCAACACTGCCCCAGTACCTTGCCTTGTCCCTTCTGTTTGGCTTAGCATTACTGATTTTCTCTGGAGTGACAAACTGCAGCAGTTGACACTTGCCATTTTATAACCTGGTGCAACAGTCATCTATACTGACATCTTTTCAGCACTTCAGTAATCTGTTCTAGTCTCAATTCCATATAGACAGTGTAAGGGAATAACCAGAATTCCTCAGAAAATGAATACACACAACTTTGATGCACAAATCCATGAGGCTTCCCAAGCAGGAGTAACAGGTTCAGAATTCATGCCTTGCCTTCAAAGTACTACAACCACTGAACGTAGCTGAATGTTAAGACAAAAATAAAGGTTTACAGTTGGTCAGATTAAATTGCTCTTTTTTGGCTCTAGTAGGAGGTGGCAACCCTCTCTCCCCCACAGAACTATGCACAAATCAGCTCCATTTCAGATGCATTAATTGGAGGCATTTATTCAAGCATATCTGGGTCTCAGAGGCTCTAAGTATACATGTGTGTGCACACACATACATATATTGTGATCTTGGGTAGCTGCTTTTTATACTACTTACAGCAATACCTGCTCCCTAAAGAGTTAACTCCACTGCACTGGAATGCATGAGTTAGTACTTCTCAAGTCTGTGGGCTTACTACTACTGCAATGGATTGAGCAGTTGGAGCAGACAAGCAAGCCACAGCCTGCAAAGGTCACAAAACACTCCCCTCAACCCCCAGCAGATTCGGAAAAGAGGGGATTTCCTGAAAGCACCAATGCAAAATACATCAGCCTGCAGCAAGAGCAACACTCCAGAGCCCCACATCCAATGGCAAAGTAACTGCAGCAAGCACACTAAGAGGACTGCTTGGCTTGCCAGGCTGCCACCACATGCCAAAGTCAATGGTAGATAAGCATCAAGGTGGCCATTTGGAAACTCAACAGATTAACCCACAAATGCAAACATTTACAAGCACAGTGACAGTTAATAAACAAAACAGTGACACACCAGTTTCCCTCCTCCACATTTTCGCCTCTGTCACTGGGTTCTTCCCTTATGAAAATCTATTCAGACAACAAATACAACACCATGCCAGTGCCAACAACATGACTCAACTCTCTATTTAAGGATAAAAGTTGTTCAATCATTGGATTTCATCAATTTATCAAGAACTTGCAGCAGCTTCAACTTTATCATCTGTTCTTCCACGGCATCCCAAACAACCTCCATATCATGCAGCTACAAGTCAGTGCCCTCACCGGCTCTAGTTTTCTATCCAACCTGTATATCTTCATATTGACAGGCTAAGCTTTGCTAACTACAGTCTTGAGCAGCAAAATACCACAACTAACAGATTTCTATCTGAATGCACCACAGTAGAACTGAAGAGTTTGAACCCATTTTAAACAAACTTCAAAAAGGCAGCATTACAAACCAACCAAGCAAGACTTCTGACCCTTTTCCAAAGGGATGAAACTACATCCTTCACACAATAATGCAGAGAAACACTGAAAAACCCACCACGCAACCACCAGGGAAATCCTTAATGCCAGCAATTGTTAAAACCATGAAAGCAAATTATCTACTCATAATTATGTCAACAGCTCCAAAGACAACTTCTGTGTAGGCTACTTACTACAGAAAACTAGATCCCACCCTGTAAATCGATGACAACAGCTATACTCCAACTGCCATATTCAACAGACAGTTGTTACATTCTAAAATCTCCCTCTAAACAAGCTGTAAACTCTCTGGTTTACCCCAGATGACTACAAAAGAGAAACTGGGTTTCCCCACTCTGCCCCACTAACTCCAGTGTGGCTCACCACGTCCAGCCCCTGCCACGTGGCTGCCGCGGCAGTCACACTGCTGACGTCATGGCACAAAGGAGCCACACCAAGGACAAAACCAGTACGAGGCAAACTGCAGGATCTGCCACCACTGAAAAACTTCTACATTACATTTCCTGCTGCCTTCACACCCCTGTTCTGTGAGCACATATGACGGAAATTGAAATTCAAGATCTAGTTAGAGAAAATACAGCAACGGTCTTCAATTACTCACAGGTGAGCTTTCAGGGGTTTGGGTTTTTTTTAAATGCAGGTGAACCCTTTAAAGTAATTTTTACAGTTGAGCACTTCTGGGCTGCAAAGTGGATAGAATCATAGAATGGCTGGAGTTGGAAGTGACTCCCAGAGGTCATCCAGTCCAACCCCCCTGCAAGAAGCAGGGACACCCCCAACTAGATCAGGTTGCTCAGGGCCTCATCCAACCTGGCCTTGAACGTCTCCAGGGATGGAGCATCCACCACCTCCCTGGGCAACCTGTTCCAGTGCTCCACAACTCTCACAGGAAAGAACTTTTTTCTAATATCCAACCTAAATCTCCTTCCCTCTATTTAAAAACCATCACCCCTTGTCCTGTCACAACAGGCCCTACTGAACAGCCTCTCCCCATCTTTCTTGTAGGCGCCCTTGAGGTACTGACAGACCGCTAGAAGGTCTCCCCGGAGCCTCCTCTTCTCCAGGCTGAACAGCCCCAACTGTCTCAGCCTGTCCTCATAGGAAAGGTGCTCCAGCCCCTTTATCATCTTTGTGGCCTCTTCTGGACCCTCTCCAACTGGTCCATGTCCTTCTCATGTTGGGGGTTCCAGCACTGGACACAGTACTCCAGGTGAGGTCTCCCGAGGGCAGAGTAGAGGAGGAGAATCCCCTCCCTCGACCTGCTGGCCACGCTCCTCTGGATGCAGCCCAGGATGCGGTTGGCTTCTGGGCCGACTTCTGGGCAGTTGAAGGTTACCAATGCAGGAGCCATTCCATGGAGCCTTGCTCATCCACTATCCCGCTTCCTCCTGCTTAAAACACAGGCCCAAAGATGCCAACATAATTGGTCAAGCACAGGCTTGAGCATGTTTCTCACAGGCATGCTTAAATGCTGCAATAAAGCAAAATTCTTCACCATACACAAACAAACCAGAATGAATGACACACATGTTAGTTTCAAAGACCCTAATACACCTCTTAAAGGATTAAAACCATATCAGAATCTTGGATTTTAAGCAATCACTTTGCTTGTAGAGGATGCCCTTTTTTTGTTCAGCTGGAGTACACACACTTCAGCTGCAGGCCTTCAGCCTCCTCCCAATTCAGAAATGCATGCAACCCACAGGAAGTTGACTGTTAAGTAACTTTATTCATAACTGTCAAGTATTCCATTTTCAGAAAGGTTTGACTCAAAACAGCTTGTGTGTCTCCTGGAGTCTTGTGATCCTTATTGAAAAAAGTCAAGCCAAGCCATTTTATTGTGAACACACAAGTGATTTACAAGAAAACACAAGTAAATCATATTCTTACCCAGATAACTGGTTTTATGACAACAGCTTCCCTTACAACACTGCATTTATTTTAATGAGTCTTGCTCATGTCCATACAATGAAGTATTTTCACGTTTTAGTTAATGGACTTTCTCTACAATTCCAGGATTAAAGCAGATACTGGTCATTTACCTACAGGACAATAGCATGCTGCACCTTCTCATGTGGTCTTCTGAAGCAAACCAGGTTAGTTATCTTTTATAAACAACATACAGCACAGAGAAAGATTAGTCCAACATGCTAATGATAAATAACCACAAAAGTATTTTGGGGCAGGGGAATAAAACCTACACAACTACACGAAATACACAACAGAACACCACATGTTTTACACCCAGGAAGTGGCACCAATTTATTTGGTTTCCATGAAAACTATGTCCCCAATCTAATTATGATCTGTTGAAATCTTAGCACAGCCAAATGGGGTTTCAGTTGTTTTAGGGAAAGACAGACACTACATTTTTTCAATAGCAATCACATAAAAGAGAGAAAAAAAGCATCAAATAAAGATTTAGCAATCACAGGGTTCAAAGAAAGAAATGTACAATTTATCAAGCCATCTACATTTGGCTACAAGTTCAGTGGAACATACTGAACTGACAAGATTTCTAAACTATCTGAAAGAATAAATCAGATATTTAGAGAAAGTATTAGACAGAATTTAGTAACTCTGGATTAGAATTACAGGTACCAGCAGGCATTTTCTCTTCCTGAAGTTACTTGAATTTCTAAGAAAAATAAAGGTATCTTTTTTTTCTTTAATTAAAACCCCACCATAAACAGAAACAAAACAGAACAGCAACATTACCTTTTAAAAAAAGCCTAGTTTAGAATAAGAACAGGTAGCTACAATCATTTTAGGCTGGCATGTACTTCCCTAAACTGACATGCAAACCAAATCATCCATAACATGGGAAAACCAGATGATGAAGGAACAATCCAAGCCTTAAAATGCAGCACCTTGCAACACCCTAGCAATCCTTACAGCATACACTTAATGCACAGATTGCTTTCTTCTCAAGGCTTAATCTAGATAAATTATTAAAATCCAAAGTTTTTGGCGAAGAATCCAGAGAAAAGAATCCTATCATAAAACTTGCTTATTCAAGGAACTGAATTTAAAACCCAGACACTTTCCCTATTTTATAACAGCAATTTAGCCACTTGCTTGGTATCTCCTAATGTGAGGAAAAGCAATTTGTTTCCCAGTTGCCACTCCTATGCTCTAAGCCTTGATATAGTGCTCTCTGGTTAAGCAGCAATTTCACCAGCAGTATTTCAGGAGTTTACAGTAAGCATACACAATAACTTTTTTTAATAAGGTAGCCAAGGGTATTTAAGGAAAAGTATTGAGGTAAGCAACAGTGTATTTACTTACCAATCTGCAACTCTGGGTCAAAATATTTGAGAGCATGCTAACACAAAACACATTTCCTGGAGAGAACTATGTTTCCTCTCTCTAAGTGTTAATTATGGCTAAAGTTATGTTAAAACCAGCATAAAGTGGCACTCCTGTGAAAACAAAGCAGTCCCCATTTATGCCCACATGAGCATTACCACAGCCATGCTCAGACCAGCCAGCTGCTCTGTGCTGAACCGATCCTTCCCTCCCTGAGGGTGGAGGAAAAACTGCTTTAACATGGCATTGCTGCCTGGTGAAGCACTGACAGACAGGCCAGAAAAGGGCTGAAGCACAGATACCTTGTGTCAGTCAAGATCAGGCAGTGAAGGATCAGGGAGGGGGCTTCCTTCACTCCAGCTCAGCCATATGAATAGTCATTTTAAATCCGATCTGCCCATTGTCAACAATAAATTTTAAGTAAATTGGGATTAACAGCTGCCTCTTTGTAAGACTGGAGAGTCAGACACAGGCTATATTTACTTATACAGGAGTAGAAAATAGTCCTGTTCTCCCCCAATACATGTCACAAATGCGTCACAGCTCATCCTACCTCTGAGAGCACTATCCTATTTCCTCTTTTCAGCATTTCCTGCATGCAGCTCAAGTCGCCTTTGACTTTTTTTTCAAAGCAATCAGAACTGCATCATGTGGTGTAGAAGTGAAACCTGTCTTGCATTGGGTCATACAAACTGGTTAGCTGTCCTAAAAAAAAAGAAAGGACAGGTTGAAATCCTGACTCATAGAAGTTATCTTTTGTAAAACCTTTCAGCAGGAGAGTAGAATTTGTATTTGCAATAGCTGAATTGCTTTGGGTGGAGGCTGTTCAACAGAACAAAGCTACAAAAGCACCAAGGAAGGGAGGAGCCACGCCAAGTTTATTTCATGACTGACATTTTTATCTTGCATAATGGCATTAACAAGGAAAGGTGAAGGGGTTTAAGAAGGGTTTTAACCCAATAATATCCCTTTAATCTATTATCCCCTATTTACCATGTAATCCAATTAATCCATAATTCTCAGAAGGCAGCTAACAAATGGAGGAAGACAGAGCACGCCAGCCTGCAGACAGAGCGCTGCAACCACCATCTGCAAACAGCTGGGTACCCAGGAGCATCTCCCACAGCTGCCATACCCAAACAGTTCCAAGTGGAAAAGGGGAGGTAAGCCACACCACATGCAAGCTGGGCTAGAACAACACTCTCCAAATAAGGCTCCAGTATCAGGTTTCTCCTTCTCACACTGAATTCAGTTTTGCACTACCCGTCCTCACTTACACCACTATCTGATCACTTGAGCACTGCCACTGTTTCAGACACAAAATGCTATCCCAATTAACCAAATGAAGACATGATCAAACACCAAGCAGAACTTAATCTGCACACTAGTATACCACAAACTGTTCCAGTTTCCAATTGCTTTCTTAAGAGAGCAGAAATCCAATTTAATTTCTTAGCTTGGCATCCCTCCCCTCTTCTGAATGAGGGATGTAACTGCCAGATTTTCAATGAAACTCACCTAAACATATGAAAATTGACTGGAGCTTACAGATGTGACACAGTATTCCACTGAAGCACACAGAAACACAGTTTCTTCCATGCAAGGAACTCCATTATCATATTTCCAACTAATTCTGAAAGTTTACTTGAAAACCAGGCTGTGCAATATCCCATAAATAGCTGAGAATTGTAAGAAACTGAATAGCCTTGAGTTGGGCGTAGTGATATTCCATTTGTACAACTCCAGAGTAAACCCCAAAAGCCTGCTGAGACTATCCCACAATTCAAAACCTTAGGGATACACAGAATTTATCCTTGCATGTCCTTTTCCTTAGTATCACCAATGCTTCCAAACAGGAAGCAAACTCAAGTCTACTGCAGCCCTTTCTAGGTCAGAGCCAGGTTAAGAAGTGCAATCCATGCCAAACGGAACACAACACATGCACAACCTAATAAACACACTTCTCTTTGCCAGAACCTAGCAGAAATTAATCTACAAAAGCAAATTAGCATATATCATCCACAAGATCTGCTACACTTACTTTCTTCAAAGATCTTTTTAGCCTCTCCCTCAGTATTTAAAACCTAAATGCCTTTTCCAGAAAATTTACTTAAGGAAGGACACCAATACTTTTCAAAGATTTTGAAGTTTCATTGATGAAACAAATCTTGCAAGTTGTGGCACACAGAGACCTAGAAATCATACAGAAACATGTACTGACCAAGATGAAACACCCACCTCCCAATTAATATTTACACTCTGGGAAGCATCTATATAAACTTCAGATGTTTTGCACACAAACAGACTAGAACCAGACTGTAAACATTTGTTCTTTTTCCAGTGCAGTGACCCACGGGCTCCATGACTTCATGTGTTTGCAACTCAAACTGCATTTAATCTAGCACTGAAGCAGTAGTGAGTCTGCAAATTCACCATCCATCATTTAGGGCTTTGCTTGCTTCCAAGTGGTACAAGTCCAGCAAAGGCTCCCAAAAACATGACAAATATTTGGCGTGTGGAAACAGATCTGTACTAAAACTGGTCACACTGAACCTTAAAATACCCATTATTGCATTCTCAGTAAACAAAATCACAACTTTTCAAAAGCAGAACCCTAAACTAGATAACGATGCAAGCAGCGAAGTATTCTTAGGATTCAGTTTTAAAGTACAAATGGTTCCTATTTCAGCCTCGTGAGAAATCCAGACGACCAAAAGCTTTTTAGTTCCTTCCTCTGCCTCAATTAGCAGAACCCATTTCAATTACATTCTGGGATTTCTGCTTGCAAACACTGACATACTGATATACCAGCTCATAGCAATTGCTATGAGTTATGTGACAAGATTCAGTGAAGATTTACTAGCTCTTGTGAAAGAGAGATCTATGTGCATCATCAGAGGAACATTAGTGGGTTTAGAAGTCAGTAAAAAGCTATGTCTAAAGCACTCAAAGTAACAGTAAACAACACTCCCTCAACAAAGGCCATGTCCAAGATGCTGAAACATTGTACATCACCTGTAGAATTTCACACCAGAAATTAACTAAAAATAGAAAAAAAAACCCTAGAAATCAATTACAATTAATTACTACACAACTATCTATTTGCTAGTGAAGTTCAGGGTCCCAATACCATCCATGTGTAGTATTTTAGTAGTAAATCACCAAATTGAGTTTGGTTTGGTTTTCTTTTAAGGTTTGGGTGTTGGGGGTGTTTTTTTTTTTTTCTTTTTTCTCCTACCCTCCCACTCCCTTCATTTTGCCTAGATTTTTGTATTACAGAGGGCATCAGTGCACTGTTTCCATGCCTGGAAATTGTGCATCCTCTTTATTTAGTCACCACTGGGTGATCAAATACTGTCATGTGCCCAGTGAGAAGCACTTCCAGGCAGTCTGCCAAGACCGATTTCTCCAGCATCATTAAACAATGGAAAAAGATACAGAACCTTATGTGGGATTATGCATTCCTGTACCTCTCACACATAAAAAGAATTTGGGGTCTTTTCAGTTTCTTGGTTAAGTCACTGAGGAGGAGCATGACGTTCCAGTTATTTTAACTGAGGAGACTTTGAAGTCCTGGGAAAACATTTAAGGCACGAATGTCCGTGTCCGAGTGTGCAGCATGGTGGAGTGAACTAAGGACAGCAGAAGTCAGCTCACTGCATGTTAATATTTCAGAACTTTTCTTCTCTGAAGTAACTGAAGTTATCTGTTACTGTGGTGACAGGGTGTTTTCTCTATTCAAAATTTCTCAACTTTTCCACTTGTTTTACCTGATGTTTATTGTTAATGCACTCATTCAAGAGGACAAGATACTAGAAACAATTTGGGACCTTCTTTACCTGTTGACATGGTCTTAACCTTTCATTTATCCACCACTTAAATTTGAGCTGCCAAGCTATTTTCATAGTAGAGTACATGGACTGCAGAATATAAGGGTTGGTCTCCAAGATTTATCAGAGGTTTTTATTTTTTTTAAATACATTTATTGTTTGAGGCTGCAAGCCTACTAATGCTGCATTCTACGACCCATCCACTCACCTTTAAACATAGGCTTCATAATCCAGAATGATACAAGATACCACTTGGTACCAGACAGACTCCATCAGCAGCATCAGCGACACATCCTTCTGTTCTGCAGAAGGGCAGGCTCTACACCTTCTGAACTTCAACTAATTTGGTACATTGAGATGATTACAAAAAATAAAAGTGCCAGTGAGACACCAAGCTGATACAGAGATCAGCTGGCTTTCTGTGAGAAACACCAGTAGTTATTCTATTGCTCCTCTTACCTAGCAAAGTCAGTTGCTCTCAAGTTCTCTCACATCTTCTTAAGCAATTTCCTCAGCTACCACAAGCTGAAGTTTCCTACCACTTTGCTAGTTCTTCACAAGAGGTACAGCATGAATGCAGAAACTATAAACAGCATTGATAATTAACTGACCTTTAGGCCAGTAAAGACAGCCAAAACACCCAAACACAAACGAGCATAAACAGTGTTCAGTGAAAGCTGAACAGCTTCTAAGGCCGAAGTCTCATTAGAGTAGGTCAAACTAGAGACCAGCAGCACACCACCACCACCGCCACCGCCCCTGGCATCGCACCTTAATTCTAAAGGATCCTATATTTACATGTGAAAAAGATCACTCTGCATTGCTTGCCTCAGGTACAAAATTATTTCACCTGTACAGACAGAAGATCACAGCAAATTCATACCACAGGTTTTGCCAGTAGAGATTTGCTGACAGCTATGAATATTGGGACTTTGTGGTGCAGATTGCACTTATATTGAGTAAAATCATTTCTAAACGGACAGAGAACAGTGTAGCCATTGCTACATTTAAATTCTGTGATGTAATCAAACAGCTGGACAGGTACTAACACATAGTACCTTGGAGGTTAGTAGCCAGCAAGGAAACAAGCTCTGAATGAATGTACCAATGTCTCACATTACACTGGAAGCATCAGCAAAAGCTCACCTAACACATTTACAACAATTTAAAGGACTGTTCTGAGAAGAGGTTCACAGATTTGAGATGTGACAGGCTGAGTCCAATTTTTTGCAAGCAGCAGGTAACCTTCAGCCTTCTGCAACAAAATATTTAGGAAACTAAGGCACATCATGATCAACAGGACACAGCTTTTTTTCAGACAGAGAATGCCTAAGGATGCAATACTCTGCTCCCACATTCTGTTGTTAAAGCCTGCATTTTTAAAGCAGTAGTTTCTCCTAAACAGATATCGATGGAACTGGAATTCAGAACTTCATCCTTAGATCTTGCACTGAAACCACCCAGAAAACATACACTTGTGCCAACCAGGTGTAGCACACAGGGCTCAAAGGTTGCTAGTACTCTTGGTTGGAAGACAAACCAGCACTCTGGTACGTGTGTGCTGGGGTAGCATATACACAGCAAGAAAGCTCCACATCTTCAGGCAGCTCCACACACTGAGCCACATCCGTGTTTAAGAATCACAGTAGCAAAAGAGAAACACAGTAACATTCACAAAAAATGTGGCAAATAAGTTCTTTGGTAAAACCATAGCAGCTTGCACTACAACAGCAGCTGGCAATATAAGACCACTGCTCTAGTAATGCTTCAGTACCTTACTGCTAACAAGTCAGCAGGCTGGAAAGGAATAACAGTGGAAAGGGAAGAAGGCAGTTCCAGGAACGGCCTTTCAAAACAGTAACTCACAGAAACTGAAACAGAAGTCTTAATCCCAATTTAGAATTTTTTTTAAAGTGGCACTTCGAGATAATTATAAAAGTTCACCTGAGGAAGTGAATTAAAATATTACAGTAACCTGATGAGCTCTATTAAAATATTAGTCAGACCCCACTACCAAAGCACTGGTATATACATTGAAGGGCTTCAAGCCACAAGCCAAGAATAAGGAACTCATTTCATTCATTACTGTTTGACTCTAGTGTTAGTCTCTACATGGAGCCTTATTGATACAAACTCAAAGCCAGTATTATCTTGTCATCCTCAAGAACCCTGAGTTTTTTCCGAGGATCTGAATGACAAATTTAAAAGTATAAATTTGTAAAGCACTTTTCTTTCCATAATTATAGCACCAAGCTTTGATAAATCCTTTTCACATAAAGTCCAATTAATTACAAGTAGCTCTAACCTTTCCAAGGGCTCTAAGGAGTCATGCTCACTGTACACATCATCCTGTCACTTGATGTTTTGCAGATCTATTGACTGGGACAATGGAGAGAAAAGCAGCATCTTTGTGGCTTTCCTCACAAAAAATTAAACAATATCCAGTTTATGTACAACATTGTATTCAATAAAGTAACACTGAATTATATGATTAGGTGCCCAGTTTACGTGTTTGCAGAAGAGACAAGTGATAGGATCTCACATCCCTAATGAGGAAGATTGTTCTGTCAGTCTGAGGAACTTTCTACTGATGGTTTAAGCACCGAAGCACATCCCAACAGAACTGCCACCAACACACTTCAAGAAAAAACAGAGGGGGGCAATCAAATGCCCAACCCCAGAACCAAGGTGAAATCTGGGAAAGGGAGGGAGGAAAAATGGAAAGAGACATCTCTATTTCCCAACTTAGGAGTGAGGGGGGTGGGAGGAATGGGGGGATGCAGAGGACAAAAACTGATAGGAGTATTCAACACATTACAGAAGGCAAAAGCTGTTGAAAAGCTTCTGAAATTCATAGTCCCAAATATGGTGTGGATGCTTTTAATGAACCACAGACAAGATACTCTTTTTGCAGGTTCCACGCTTTGACTTCTGAGAGATGCTCAAGTACTGACCTCAGAACTGTTTCATAAGATGGGTATCCACACCTGAGAAAGGAAGAGCTCAACATCTGATAGGCTAGCCTGGCTTCAACCTCTCTATATGACTGGAGTCAAGTACATTTCATGGACATGTTGCCTACATGCCCGAAAGAATGGCAAATTTTGCTACTACTTTTCTGTGGCCATTTGGGTTCTCATTATTTCCCACAGAGCCAATTTCATACTCTTGTTCATACAACAGCCCCACCAAAATTCTGAGAGACCTAAAAGAGCCCAGCCAGAATAAAACATAGCCTTCCAGTGACTTGAACAACACCCAAAAACTACTACTTTGTAACAGAAAAATGCTGCAGAGAAGAAGCTGCAGCAAAACCAGCAGTTAGAACTTGAAGCTGAACACGCCTTTTCCTGTCTTCTATAATCTGATCTCACACTTGCAGACATGTCACAGAAGTAAACAGGATCCAGAGGTAAATGCATATCCAATCATCCTTAGTGTATCGTCTAGGTCTGCAGTTCTATGCAAATAAGAACAAAGAAAGTGTCGTGACTCTCTGTGCAGACTGTATGTTTGTGGCATTAAAAGGCAAAAAAAACATTTGGTGTAACTCTCAAGTAGGGCAAAATACTTGAAGATCAACCATTGCTGGTAGCAAAAAGAAATCCACCCAAAAGTTATTTTTAAAAAGAACAAATCTTTGACACACTCAAAGCTTATTTTGCATCTGAACAACTCTGCTCTCATCTCACTTTTTGAGAATTAGAAGACTCCTGGCCGCTGCTTCAACACACTTCTCTGTTAACAACTCTCACAGCAAACTGGAGAAATGCAAGTTCACAGCAAAGGCACTGAAGCGAGATGTGGTGCTCTTACTCAGAAGTGCTTTCCTCAGTGTTATTAGATACGCAGCACTAGACACTCCTCAGCTGCCAGTACCTCAAAGCAGATCGCGATGAGAACAGCAAACCTTTACAACCACATAATTGAATAGCTCAGGAGCATAAATACAAAGGCTAGGAAACGTCTAGTTAAAGCCATTTGCATGTTGTAGCATTAAGATAATGGCTGTGTTTATTCAAGTCATTTCAGGAGATTTTTACCGGAAAACAACTCGCAGTGAGAAATCTGCAGTGTTAATTAGATGTCAGAAAGCATTAGGCTGATTCAGTCAAACTCTGTAACTAATCCACGCTAGTGATCTGACTATAGGCTGTAGGAGAAATAAGACTGGTAGATGAAGGGAGAGAAAGCTTGAGGATGACCAGAATCTTAACTGGAAGTTACAGGAACTGAGTAGGCTACAGAGCCAAAATAGCCTGTAGTTAACTGTTAGAGGAACTACCACCTGAATGACTTTGGTTTGTAATAAATTCCAGGGATTATAATACTAACTACCTGAGAAGTATTGAAGTGGCATGTATTTCACTAAGCTGCAATTAACTCTTTCCAGTTTTAAAGCACTACACAATGAATTTTCATAAATGCTGTTGTTAGTGGCCAGAAGGCTCTATTTTTATCCCAAGGAAAATAAATCATATTGACTATCCCCATGACCAAAATGAGGAAGGACACAACAGTGAACTAGGCATGGAAATGCTGATTTCTAATTCCATTAAAATACAACCAAGTCCTGTTTTCCCCCACCTCACACTGCTATAAAAAGACCCTGTTTTTTCCTTATGCCCCTAGTACAATTTCTGGCACTGTCAGTAAAAGATGGAGAAAAAACAAACAAAAGCAAGAACAGCTCAATGATCTCTCACAAATGCACATATGTTCTAAACTATAACCATACACATGTAGAAACTTTACTCTTACTCTTCCTATCTGTCCAAGCTACAAACAGCTTCCAGAATCAAACACGCCAGCTCACTTCAGAATGTAAATTGCAGCATTTTTCACTTGTTATCCATCACTGTTCTTCATTTGCTCACTTATACCTCCATCCCAAAGTGTCAGTCCCATGACAAACAATACTTTTCCAGGATTCCTGCTTGTGCTCTCTTCATATGAGCCACATTTTTCAGTGCAAACTCAGTCCAGTGAAAGAAGTTAAAACACACTCAGTCTGAAGTTACATAGTTAAATAATACTTTTACCATGCTCAGTCCCAGTATTTTACACCTCTTTTTAAAGACATTTTTCCCCTTCTCCTACTCATCCAGTGATTGCTGGTATCTGTCACACACAGAGGAATTAAAACATTATATTTCTCTTATTCCCCATTCTACAACATTAGCAGTTATCAGTCTTGAATCCTCACTTCAAGAGTCAGTACTGAACACAGATGAAGTCTCTTCCAATTTCGCTCTGCTCTACCTCCCAACACAGTACCCCGTCACTCCCTCCTTAACCTACACCTTACTTCCATGTTATGGTACGTATCTAAACCCCCTGAACACTCTTCTACAATGCCCATCAGCAAGCAGGGCAAAATTACATGTTGCTTTCAGGAGTTTTCTGCCATTCTGCCACCCACATGGAGCTCTGTCCCAAGTTAAGCTGGAAGTTTACTGAGTAAAACCCAAGACTCCATGCTTGGCCAGCACTGATCAAACTGCTTGCACTCAATACAATGACATCATTCAGCTTTTTTTTTTATTTTTTAAATGTTTATAACTTGGCATAAATATCTCAGGCGGAGATTTTTAAAGTATTTAGGAAGTAAAGCAATTTAAGTATAAATAAAGCAGTTACCTTAGTTTCAAAAATTAACATTAGGATAATACTCAGCTGTAAAAGCACTTAAATATTGAGTTCTGCCTAGAACGCATTCTGTTTATATTTTTGCAGAGAATGCTATATGTATTTATGGAGTTCCAACAGAAAGCCATAGTTTTTCTTTCTCCTGTCAGATTCAGAACACCACATTCTTCAAACCCTAGTCAAAGTGAAACTCTGCATGTGCTTCAGTTATGGAAAGAACCTACTTCTCTGGGACTCAAGACGGCGAACAGTTAACAGCTCTGGTTTTCTTTGCTACTTAGCCTGAAGTCAATAAACATGCCTAGTCAAGGACAAAATGATTTAATTTAACAGATTTTAAAACTGATCACTCTGGCACTGCAATTGTGTCTCTGGAAGTCACATCTGTACCAGAAGAGGATATTGACTGCTGCAGAGCAATTACCCTTTTATGATCGCTTTGAAGCAAAACGCAAGAAGCAAAAGGTCTCAGGAGAAACTTATTGAGATCGCTCAGAACCAGGCTGGGCAGGTGATACACTGCTCAAGCACCTGCCCATGCTGCAATCTCTAGAAGATATGCCATGATCAGAGCAATACATATTTATAGAGTATTTACACAACCTATTTAAGTCAGAGTATGATTACACAACCCTTCATAATAGCCCAACAGGAGACATCATCAGCTATTGTTCAGATTCACAAGTAACACAAAGGTTATTTTTAAGACATAAAAACATAAAGCCACTTAGGTTTAAATAGACCTACAAGAACAGATTTAATCTATTTTAAGGTTCTCAGACCCCACCCCCATAAAATCCTATGCCACTGTCATTTACAACACAAGTCTACAAACCAATAAACAGCAAAGTTAACCTAAACTCTTTGCTTCCTTTTGCAGCATTATGTACGGAAATGGAGCGAAGGGGACCTCAGCTGTCACAGACAATTAAAGCTCCTGCTCAAGAATCAAGACATGTTTCTTTTTCCTTTCCAATCCCAATACTAAACTGTATACTCCATCTTCAGCTGAGAACTTCAATATAACAAAAATATCATCACATGAGTATTAACACAGACATTCAAAATTAAACAGGAAGTATACAGAGAGAATGTTTGCTAGATTGCTCAAATTGGAATAAAGAAGGGAGTGGTTTTTAAATTCTTCTCCTTAACCCATGCATATCTATTCTTAAAAAATTACACTACCATTAAGTCTTCCTTTATTACAAGCTTTTTTTTTTAGGTGGATGCACTGGTTAACAAAGGGTGGAAATAATCAGATGGTAAGAACAGTACACAGGTACTAGCTTTGTTACAAGACATGAAAGCTCTCTACACCTCAGCTTTCTCACATATGAAATGAGGACAATTACGTCAGAAGCTTTTTATTACTCTTGTTTTTTTAGAAGAGGGAGGGGGGGAAAGGAGCTGTGTGCATCTCTTCACAGTACCGCAGGGTAACAGTTTGTCATTCAAAAATGCTTAAGATGCCTAAGGCCACTTGAGCAGTGTTTTACAGAAGAGCAACACAGGAACAAGAACCACACACACTCAATTAAAAACACTGAAATACAAATCTTACCAGCTGGAATTCTCTGCGCCTGTCATATGCGTGCTGGATGCCACTATCGGCCCACAGAGCTCGGATGGCTGGAAGGTACTGTAGGAAAACCGCCGTCTCCACCATGCCCTGCACCACCGTGACCGACCGAGTATCAAAAGCCATCATCGTATCGCCATTGCTCTGGTTAGCAGGATCTCCCCAAGGGATATGAAGTTTCTCTCTGGCATCCACGAGGACTCTCACACCTTCAACATAAAAGGGAATCACAATTAAGAGTTTCTCAGCAGCTACTGTTTCACTAGTCTACAAATCTTGGAAGATTCAAACAAAGCACTTGCTCTGTACAGTCAGAGCTCAACAGGACTACCCACCCAGCAGGAAACCAGAAAGCTGCTGCAAAATTGACTCAAAGCACTATGTTTTCAGATAACATCAACATTCAGATATTTACTAGCAGAAAGTCACAGACATAATCAACAGTATTATATCCCTAACTCTTGAAAAAGCACCAGTCTTAATTATTAAATCCCCAATCCTGCAACCAAACTTAAACAGATATTTATACATCGCTCTGCTCTCCAGAGCCATTCTACAGTCGATAAATTTACCTGGCATGAATACAGGACAAATGAAGTATGTTTAAAAGCTTCTTTTAGAATACATTAAATCATCTGACAGTTTATTTTAAGGTTCCCTGGTGTTTGTATTCTTATTAACTTGGTACAGTTACGCCTATTTACAGAGAGCTATCGTGGCCTTCAGCGTTTTCAGATATACAAACCCAACATTCACTAATATGATACAACTTTCTAAAAGTATGCTTTTACTGCTTAAGTGCAGGTGGTGTATCACCAGAACACTTCCATACACTTATTGCTGATGCTGTTTTGGTAAATGTTCTCTAGGAGAAAAAGTATTTTCAAACTTATAATACAGGTCTTCAAAAAAAGTGATCATAGTGACAAGATATATACAGGGAAATTAATTCTAACTCTTACTTGTGGAAAAAATATGAAAATAACAATAAAAAATTGTCAGAATAACGGCAGTAGAGGCACAGAGGGAGTTATAGGGAAATGAAGATGTAGTAACAAGTCACTAAATAACATGCAAAAGTATTTTTTCAAGCTTTATTCTCTTCACATAATTTTTCTATCAATCATAAGCAATGGCTGCAGGAAAGGAACCTCTAAAAGAGATCTGAAGTTCCTACACGTACACTTACACAGAGTAGGAAGTAACTTAATTAATAAGCTATCACCCAGTCAGCATCCATGTTCATGATTTCTACTGCATTCCTATTAATAGTTTTTCCAAGCTTGATTCACAAACAGCTTTGCAAAACGATTGTCTTTAAGCAGGCACGGTAATTATCTTTAAAAATCACAGCACTTTGCTGCCTTAAGAAACTCAGTTAAGACTTTGTCCAAGTCCAAGCAAAATCTGACTAACAATTTTGGTAAGAGAGAGAAAACACACTAAGGATGACAGCAGCGAAATCAAGATCCCACTCCTAAACCGTGTGTGGAGACTCTGGCAACGCATCTATGAGAAGTGGCTCTGCGTGCGGGTTTCTGTTAATTGATGTGCCAGCCTAGTTTCCAACAGGATGGCAACGCTCCTTCTACTGAAGCCAACGAAAGGCTGAGCGCTTCCTCCTCAGGCACAGGGCTCGGCTCATCCTCACTCACTTTCAGGTGCATCTCCCTCTCCCCCCCACCCCCACGCCCAATGCATTATCGCTCATTACCGCGATCGCGTTTCCAGGAAATGGCAAAGCTCGGGACCTTACGGACCGAAACCGCTGCTCCCAGGGCAGAAGCTGAAACCGCCCTGCGCGGCACCGCGGGCCGCACCCGGGCCAGCGCCCGCCGCGGGGGTCACCCCGTCACGGCAAGCACCCGAGGGGCTGCGGGCTGCTCCCCGACCGCTGACACCGGCAGCGCAGGGCCGCTCGCCCTCAGCGGGAGGAAGGGTGAGGCGCCCGAATCGAAAGCACCGACAGTGCTGGAGGCAGCAACGACTCCGCAGCTCCCGGGACCCGAGGGACCCACCCCGCTCCCGCCCTGAAGGGGCCAAGCCACCGCTGCCCCCCAAACACACACCCTCCCCGGCCGGGCCGTGCCCCCACAGGCCGACGGGCCGGTGCCTCGCAGAGCGGGCCGGCCCCACCGCCGCCTCTCACCCACCCTTGATCACGTTGCTGTAGATGGTGGCGCGGAACTCCTCGCGGGCCGCCCGGTCCCAGTCCTGCCCGTGGATGATCCGCATCTGCTTGAGAAAGGTGGACTTGCCGCTCTCGCCCGCGCCCAGCAGCAGGATCTTGACGAGGCGCTTCACGTACGTTTTCTCACGGTTGAGGCACTTG
>VXBZ01009998.1:125762-167218 GCA_013399135.1 Heliornis fulica | reverse complement strand
TGTTGGTAAGTTGTTGTTTTTGAAAAGTGGGTTTTTTTTTTTTTTTTTTTTTTTGTAAACTGCTTTGAAATCTTCCTGGAAGGAACTGTGTACTGTCATTCAACCTGCGCTTACCCTGCTCAGAGTACTGCTTCATGTATGTTACCCCTTCCTTCCCCTCAGGGCTGTCCCCAGTTTCCATAGATAGAAAGGTAGTTTACTCACCACATACCTTTTGTGTTGCAAGTTTCTGATGTGTGAAGAAGGGGCAACCACGTAGGAAATATGATCGTTAAAAGGGGTGGGGGGGATTCCCTCTGCACTGCTTTACACAAGAGAAGCTTATTGAGAATTGTGAGTGGGTCTGTTGAGAACAATCAGAGTTTATAGCGATTCACAAGGAGGACAGAAGTACAAAATTAACTCTCACCAGACCTTTCCCCAGGCAGGATGCAGTCTGTGGCCTCGGGTACTGGGATCTGTGGGCTCTGGAGAGCATGAGGAATTGGCCAGGAGTGTATTTTCAATATAGAGTCCTGCACCTCCTGTGAATTTGCAGTTATACTTGCACTGCATTTTCTGTAGAAATCAGGGATTGGGATGTAAAGCAGACTCTCCAGGAAATGTCATTTGTCCTTATTTGGGTGCAAAGAGGCCAGGACTAACTCATGGAGCCAGAAATCATCAAGGAATCTACATAACTGCTGATGGTGCTCTCTGCCACTATCCCCTGCCATCCGAGTCCCTCGCTTACTTGAGCGACAAATTCACGTGTGAAGTGGCCAGACTGTGTCAGGGACTGTAGAATTGTTTGCTCTCTCCACGTGTGGGCTTCATGATTAGAGACCCAAGAGTGTCTGCCCTTTAGAAGCTCATATAATCTGATTTAAGTGCCTTGTGCTTCACGTGGCAGATCTGCTGTAGCTGCTGGGGTAGTTCACCTGGGCAGCAGGGGAAATGTGCTTCATCTCTGATCTTGTTTGGTGGTTTTAGTCATTTACAGGTGGTAAAGTAGCAGAATTTACACAGGATATCTATAGCAAAGACACAAAGGAGCTTTGTAATGGAAAGAGAAGTACCCATGGGCTTTATTTTAGCTCGTCAGAGAAGACTAGAAACAGAAAAAAATCCACACCTGATCTGTGGTGGATCAGCAGGACTTAAAATGACCGTGAGCTTTGGAGCTCAACAGGGCTGAAGAGCTCATAACTCAGCCTGAGCTCTTCAGAGCTATTTCTCCTGGAACTTCTTCAAAGAGTTCTGAACTAATTCGTAGATCCAGTTTTCAGATGTTTCTAATCAGTAGGCACCAGTATCTTTCTGTGGAACTGATAAAATCAGTATTTAGGACTGAAAAGACCATTTTTGCTCCTCTAAATATGTGGGGCACACACAGTTAGTGGTGATTGATTCTTAGGCTAGTGTTCACTCTTTACTTGGAATAGGTCGGAGTCCTTTCACCACACAGAAAGGGGAAGGAAAACAGGTGTTCAGAGAAATTGTTCATCATTTGTAATGGGTTTTCCTGGTTTCCCTACTAAACCAAGAGATGGAGCTACGTTGTTTTGTGTGCTACTTGTGCTTGGATTTGAAGAACCAAACAGCACCTGTACCCTTGAATTACGAGACACTACAAATGCATGAAGAACTCCTTTTGGCCACCAGCTGATGCCTTGAAGCATGAGGTGTCATAACTTTGATCTTAGCATGTGGAACGACAGAGGTTATTTATAATTGTTAAGTCACCTAGCAGCATGGACCGGAGAAGGGTGGAAAAGTCTTCTGGAAAGTTGGGAGTGTCTGATCCTCAGTGTGACTCATGGGGATTTCACATGGGAATGACTCCAAGAAGACATGGGAGAAAGGCCTTCCAAAGTACTGGCTTGCACAGATAATATGAAAAAGCAGAGATAAAGATAAAAGACTTTAATGAGGGCAGCAAAGCAACTGGCAAGCAGCTTGTGCCTTCTGGGTATTACTGTAAATGGAAAAGCTCTCTGCTCTGAGCTTGAAGCCAGCGTGCTTTCTTTTCCACTCCCTGCGTGACTGGAACACGGGTGCGTGGTGTGCACTGGGGGTGTAAGTGTGCCTGGCTGACCTGTGCCTGCAGGATGCATGGAAGCCTGCTGGCAGTGCCATGTGGGATCTGCTGCTCATGGAGCACATGGTTGGTAGTGCCTGCTCAGTACGTGGAAACACGGCACAGCCTGCACACCGAGGTGGGTGCAAGCACTCCCGTGGATGTTTATTGTCTGTGCAGGGAGATAGGCACACACTGTATGTAGGTGGGTGATGTGCAAAAAAGCAACGTGCCTGCACAGCTGGTGGGAATTCCTGGGAACACCTCATACAAGCCTTGGCACAATGAGTCTGGGTGTGAGCGAGGAACCAGCCCTCTCCTGCCTGGCTCTGCTGAGCCCCAGGCTGCAGGAGGAAATAACACCATTCTCAAAGAAACCAGAAAAACGGAGCTCTTGGGTTTCCAGTACTGCCAGTCGGGTATTGTGCCCTCACCCACTGGCATGAAGCGGCACCATCGTGAGGAAGCACTCTGTAACCCCGCGGTCCTCCTCTGGGTCACCGTTAGTCACACTTTCCCCACATCGCAAAGCCACCGACTCGCCCCAAACCACCCTGCCGCCTCCTGCGCCCGGGGTGGCAGTCGAGGAGCAGGTGCCTGAAGCACTGCTTACCCCTTGCGTGTGCACCATGCTCAGTCACATCAGCGTGGTCTCACCTCCCCTTATTTTACAATAGCTGCGATCCTGGCGTGTTTTGGGGAGGGATTCTGCTCTCTTCGGAGGGGAACAGCCACCGGAGGGGCTTTGCCAGCTCCTGCCTCCCCCTCCTTAACACTCCCTGCTCTGCACAAACACCTTCCTGTGGTGGGACCGTTCCAGCCTGTCAAGTTCGGTTCACACGGACAGCTGCAGGCACCGAGCACCGCCGTGCCGTGCCGTGCCGTGCCGTGGTCAGCCCGAGCTCCCTGTAGCGCCCCGAGGCGGCAGCCGCGTAGCCCCACGCCTCCATGCAAATGAGCGTGGGACGGCGGGTACTGATTGGCTGCGACGCGCAGCGCTGGCGCCGCCTCCGGCAGGGAGAGCCGGCGGTGGCGGGTGGTTGCAGCCAGGTGTGCCCGGTCAGGGTCGCCGTTTCGCCAGCCCGGTCCGTCCGTTCTTCCGTCCGTCCGGCACCATGACTGTCACACGGCTCGACCAGGGGCAGCGCTACCGGCCGCGAATGGCCTTTTTGAAGAAGGTGAGGGCTGAGCACCGCTGGGCATCGGCACCGGCGGGTATGGCGGGGCGGTGGCCGGGGAGGACTGACCTGTGCTCCCGGTGGGGGTGACCCGTGTTCATAGCGCCTTGCTCGGCCGCGACTCTCCGGGGCCTCGCTGTGTGTGCGGGGTCTGAGCGGTGGTAGTCCCATCCCCTGGGACATGGGGACCACGACCTGTTGCAGAGCTCCATGGGTTCCAGCTGGTTCTGGGATTTGGGCTGGGGGACTGAGGGGTAGAATGTGCTGAAGTCACAGAGGAGATAAAAATGTAATTTTTGTCTATTTTTGTAACTTACCCTCAGCTGAATTGTTGTTCTGACACATTTTCCTCTCTTGCATCGTTTTCCCCAAAGACCCTCCAAATTGTGTCATTTCACCGGGGAGAAAAACATCATATGTGGCACCAGATCACTCAGTTCATCTCTAGGTCTTGGTCGGTCCAGTATGTGTGTGTGTGTTCCCAGTGCTTCCAGCTGATGTCGGCTTTCAGAGGATGTATCATGGCTAACTGTCAGTTCTCTGCCTCTTTCCACTTCAGAAATGAGCGTATTTGTGACCAGAAAGAGTGGGAAGGCGTGTGCCTACGCTTTTGGATGTGATGTGTAATTTTCTGAAGCATTCGATGTCTTTTTCAGTAGCATTCATTCAAAGCCATAGCCAGTTTTAGTGTAACTGCAGATCCTACAAAGAAGAGTGTTAAGCTAGCTTTTCTTCCACCCACCTCTCCTGCCTGTGGCTTATCCTGTTGAGTGGAATTAGCTGAATTTCCAGTGACAAGTACAGCCAGCCAGTTGCCATTCAAGTTGTAGCTAGCTCTCCTGCAATACTCACAACCTGAAGAGAATTCCAGTGGGAGAAAGGGGGAAATTTAGGGCTACTCAGTGCTGCAGTATGAGCTTGGGAATGTGAATGCAGTATTTCTCATGCCAGAGGAAGTAAATAAGGTGTTTTCTGTGGTACTGTGTGTGTTCAAGGTAAATTTGGCTGGGGAGCCCTGCCAAAGGAAATACTGCGGGCCAAATTCTGTGCTGAGCAATACTCTGTGGAGTTGCGTGCAGCATGGAGAGGAGAAACTGTGCTCTAAGAAAACAACCCCCAGAGCTGTGTTTCAGCTGCTCTGTAGGAGCGCAGCAGTCTTTGTAAAGTGCTCTGAGCTCCTCAGGTGGGAGGATCTGTTAGAATACCAGGAATGGGTGTTTGAGAGCATGTGGCCTTTGTGCTGTGAGCAGTGAGAGGGTCCGAGAAGTTACAGTGCTTTGCAAGTCTAAGACCAGTTAGCACTAGGAAAGGAAGTTCCCAGATAAAGGTGTTGGTGCTCATCTCCACTTTCCTTCTTCCTCTGCGTTTTCCAGACCTTGGGGAAGCTGTGGATGGAGCCACAGCCATCACATGGCAGTGAGGTCTGTATGCAGACAGCTGTGTTCTCAGAGCTTCCCCAAAATACTCGAGGAGCTTCGCTGGTTGGCTGTGCTGGGAGCTGAGGATGCTCAGCATGCATCCAGGCTTAGACCTGCCAGGAGCTAAAATCCTAGAGAGAAGCTCTCTTAATTGCTTAATTCTGTGCTCAGCCTTTACCACTAGCTGGAACACATGCTGTAACTGGGCTTGCACCAGGCACACGGGGATTCCTGTGGTGCTCTCAGGCTGCGGCCCTGTCGCACCTTTGTGGTTGCAAATGTGTCACTGTGGGCTGGTTTTCCAACCTGTGCCTGCAGCAATCCTGCCATTGGACAGGGGGCTGCTCTGGAGGTGGTGGGCAGTGCCATGTCCTTGTGGTGAGGCTGTTTTGCACAGCTCAAGCTGAATCCAGAGCTTGGTCTTCATGGCTAAACCTTGGAGGAAACTGAGAGCCCCTTCCAAGGCCCTGAAACACCTGCTAGTCCATGACTAGCAGGTCCAAACAACATAGGTGTTAGTCCATAACTAACACCTATGTTGTTTGATTTTATTTTTGCCCTCTCCTAAACTGTCTTGGAAGTTATTAGGAGGAATATTGCCACAAATATTGCCAGGACAGGGAGGAATCCTCTGAAATGCATTTTGGCTGTATGTCCATGGCCAGATGCCGGGAGAGCTTGAATCAGCCCAAGCTCTTGGTGCCTGTGCCTGCCTCAGCAGCCAGGATCTGGCCTCTGTTGGAGGACTGCTGGCAGAGTGGAAGGCAGCACCGGGCAGGGTTGTGCTCTTCAGTGGCTGCTGGGCTGTGTGTTTTTTCTTTGCTCTGCTCCATGAGCTGCATCATGACTCATACTTTGTGGGTAGGGCTGATGGATGCCGCTTGCCTTTTTCCTCTGCCGCCTCCTTACTCTGATCCCCAATGGCTCCTTCTGAAGCAGTGCTGCAATTGGGGAGGGACCAGCCCGGGGTCTGCAGTGTGGCTGGGGGCTTCTCCAGGCTTAGACTCTCCAGCAGCTGCTGATCCTGCTCTGCCCAGACAATTCTTCGGTTGTGCGAGCATCTGGATTGTGTTGGGTTTTTTTTTCTGGAAGGAGCTATCCATTGAACTCCTGCTCTGTGTTTAAGTGATGCCCTGGATGTGGCTGGAGCTGAGCCTTGGGCTGTGCTTTGGTTTGCTCTGGTTTTACTGCTATGCACTTTAAGTAGGAAGCTCAGCCGGAGAGGTGACAGCAGCACAGTGAGGGAAAACTTTTCTTTCTTTCATCTGATGCAAAGAGGCCGCTGTCTGGGTTGATGCTGAGAGAGGCTGAACTCTTCACCTTGGAAGTGGTTTGCTCTTGTATGTCAGAGTCCCAGCACCTGGAACCTGATGCTTCTGTGGTGTGGATGCCCTGACCTTGGGGAGCTGGTGGGTGCCTGAAGTGTAAAGCTCAGAGAAACATTGATGGAAAATGCCCCTGGGGTAACTAACCCAAGCAATCCATCAGCAGGCACCTGCTCTGACTGCTCCCTCCCCTGGGAGATCATCCGTGCTGGATCCAGAACTGTGGGCACCCCATCAATCACTGATCATTTCCAGGGAGGACCCTCACTTTCCCTGGGGCTTCCCACATGCTCCTGAAATGCAGTGATCCTTTTTCTTGTAATTTGCAGGTTCAGGTTTTGCTTTACATTCAGCAAACCCAATGACTTCTTGCCATCGGATGGGGGGGCAGTTTTCCTGTTGTCACCTCTGCGGCTTTCAGGGTGAAGTCACCGCTGTGCAGAGATTCCGGTTCATCAGAAGGGAGACCTTGATGGGGTTTGTGCCTTGTGGTGGCTCACCCCAGAGCTTGGCTCCTTTAGCAGCCCTCCTACTGATACTTTCCACTGGTGCATCTCCACCCATCAACCAGTGTCAGGAAGTGGCTTCTTGGCTCTGAAAGTTTAAACCAGACAGAGCTTCCCTGACCAAAAGCATGACAAAATGTGCTAAAGCCCTTAGCAAAGCAAGCCAATGTTCCCTCCGTGTTTTAACCAGCCTTCCCAGCCTCCTGCCAGCCAGCTGAGCTGATAGCAGCTCCTAACAGCCAACAACCTGTAATAAGCAGAGTGCTCCCTTAGGAGAAGAGGAAGAGGCAGGCTGAGATTTGATCAGCAAAGTGCATGGTCTGCAGCCAAAGCAGCAGGCACCCCACAACAGCAGCTCCCTGGCTCATCTCACTTGTTTCTTTTAATATATATTTTTTCTCAGATGACAAGAGGGAGCCCAGCGGGGTATGAACACGACAAGGGTCTGGACTCATCAAAGAAAGGGAACATGCTGTGCTGGGAGCATGTGTGGGTTTCTGAGCCAGCTCTTCTGTCTCTCAAGCCTGGTGGGGAGCAAATGACCAGGGTGTGCTGTACTGCTTGTAGGGAACAAATCCTGCATGAGCCCAGTGGGCACAGCACTGCGGGATGGTGGTGATGAGCAGCGCTGTGTTCACCCCCCCGTATCCCTGTGTGTGCTGGGGAGGCACTGCCAGCGGGGTGGACACGCGGTTACGGAGCGAGTGACTTCCCCAAGGTGCCTGTGTTTGCTTAGAGTGAACTGAATCTGGGTTTCCTAAATTGGTGCCCTGCCTGCTGGGCAGTCCAGCCTCGCTTCCTCTCACACAGCATCTCTTCACGCCCAACCGTGAGCTTGCTGAGGTGAATGTTTGGGCTTCGGTTAAAAGGTCTAAAAAAGGCTTCATATTCCATCACTTTGGGTATGGTTTTGATATTTTAAACTAGTTTATATAAGTATTTATACAGATATTTGTGTGAAATTTTACCAGGCTTCTCTGTTTTAGTATTAATTTGACTCTGGTTTAACACCAGCTGAAAATCCATTTTCACAGTCAAGCCCAGAGTGCATCTTGTCACTACAGGCTTCAGCCCTCGCTGACTTGGCAAGCCTTAAGACCAAAGTCACTGTGGTGCCTGAGAAGACAATGCCCTCATTATGCGTGAGTGTCATCAAATCATACTTGTTAAACCCTCTAATCCTAGTTAAAAAGCTACAGCCTCGCCCAAAATGAATGTGTGGAGAGACCAAATTGGTCCTGTTGGACCAGTTTTGATTGAGTATCTCTGGAAGCAGAAGGCAAAAAGTGTCTCCCACAAAGCCAGTGCTTGCATGGCATTCATATGGTCTAAAATGAGGAGATGAGGAGTGTGCCCTCTCTACATGTCTGAGCAGAGGATCCCAAGTGCAAGCAGGAGGCTCTTGCATGATTAGGATTGTGTTAGCTGGAGGTCAAATATAAGAAGAGAAAAAAAACTTTGAAAGGCCTTATCTTAAAAAAAACAATTAAAATAAAATTGGGAACCAGGAATAAAAGTCTGGCCCTGAGGATGACTCATCCTCTCAAGCATCATCTGTTAAAACTTAGTCTGTAAAGGAGTCATCCCTCAGGAAGCAAAGGCAGAAGGTGCTGCCAGATAGGAGGGTGAGTTGTTCGGTGTGGCATGTCCCTACCATCTCTGGAGGGACTGAGTTCTGCTGCCCACAGATGGGGCTGAGGCCTGTGGATGGGTGCAGCTATCCCCAGGAATGGCCAGAGCTCGTGGAGTGGTTTCATCCTGTGCCTCATCAGCTAACCCTGGCTGTGTGTCTTCTGTAGGAGGGAGTGCAACTGTGAGTCAGTGTGAGAGCTGGCATGGTTTGGAGGTGGCATCTCTAATGGCAAGGGGAGGTTCAGAGAGGACTGTGGCATTTGCATCAGTTCCTGTGGCTGCTATTTCACACCCCTCTGAGATGCCGCCCAGAGCTATGGTGGTCCTTGGGTTCCCTCCTGTCCTCTCCTGTTGTACATCCCATCCCTGCTGTGTGTTGCAGATTGAAGCACTTATGATGGAGATGCAGAATCCAGACACAGGCATCAAGACACAGACACAGAGGGTGATGATCACGAGTATCCCACATGCTGTGGCAGGTAAGAGCTTTGCCAGGGAAGGGGACCGAGCTGAGGAAGTTCATAGAGAAAAGCTGGGTGTGGACCCTGTGGCCAGCCCAGGGTTACAACTGCCTGGTCTAATACTGGAGCCCGTGTTCTAGTAAATATTTGGAGTACATCCTTTGAGACATACCTGCTCTGTTTATCTCAATCTCACTCACACCTCATTTCACTCCTAGCTCTCTGAATCAGGGTCATGATTGGTAATCACGCACTTTTAGCTGTCTAGTGTGAGTTTAACCCAGGTGACCTTGTTGACTCTTAGCAGGGAGGTGAGACCTCCAGCCCTGTCATGTTCCCAGTGAGGCTGGATCACAGATAAGGCTAAATTAAAATCTGATTAAAATATGCAGCCTGGAGCCAGACTGAAAGATAGCACTTCAGAAATGAGCAATAAACAATTAGTCTCCCTTTTAGTGTTTTCTGCTAATAATAACTTTTCTTCAGTACCCAGGAAAAGAACAAAACACTCAATCCACTTCCTTGCCTCCAAAAGACATGTTTTCCTCCTAATTTCCTAGTAGAAACAGACCTGGAGCTGTGCTGTGTTGTGTATGGCACTGCCAGCAGCTCTCACCGCGCTCTCCCCTGTGCCCGCGAGCTCCTTTCGTGGGCACCATCAGTGACTCTGCTTCCCTGTTGCCCAAACCTCCACCACAGCTCTTGCAAGGGATCCTCCACTGTAAACATTCACACAGACAAAGTTTCCTCCTCCTGCTTTGGTCTTGCAGCAGCACTTTGAAATTCAGAACAAAACCTCCCACTGCAACCAGTGAGCTTGCTCCAGGCAACTCAGGAGAAAGCTTAGCCAAATAGATTAAATTTTCCCCATGTATTTGCGAAGCCCTGAAGGCCCTGGGTATTGTTTGCCCCATTATTTTATTTTTTTAATGAGGAAGCAGAGGCTCTGAGATAAAGTCAGTTGCCTGCAGGTACAGTCAGTGAATGGGTAAGGAGAACTTGGATGACACGTGAAGCTTGTTCTCAGAAGCAACCTCTCAGCATTACGGTCCAAAACATGTCCTGGCTGACATAGCTGTCATGCAGCTGGATTTGGCAGAGCCCTTTGCATCTGCAGATGCAAAGGGCTCTGCCAAATAATTAAAGCAGCTCTGCAGAAGTTTCCCCATACTGAAGATGACATCCCACCCAGACTAAGTGCAGGGGGAACATGTACTTCTGATGTCTGACCAATGTAAACTGCCACTTCCTAAAAGTCTGTGGAGGGAAGATGCCAGCTGGTGCTCATCCTCTTTGCGTGCTGTCTGTTTTATCCTGGTTCCTTAACCAGAATTGCTACAAGTTCCCCTCTTGCATAAGTGATAAATTCTACTCAACTTCTAATGGGCAAATGAGCTCCTGTCTCCTTGTGTGGCAGTCACCACTCCCTAAATGATGGTGTTCTCAGTGCTGTGCAGATTGTGTTCGTACTGAATGAGTTCTGGGTGTTGCAGAAGAGGCTCTGAGGGAATGGGGAAGGCATTAGAGAAGTGGGCATGGATCCACTGACAAGAGCTTTGATTTTCACATGTAGGAAGCAAACTAATTAAAATCAGTGTCAGTACAACAGCTCACAACAGAAGAAACAAATAAACCTCTCTGTTAAGGTTTATTGTGCACCTTGTGGGGAAAAAGCTTAGAGAGCTGTCTAGAAATGAGTGATGAGATAATCCTTTAATTTCATCTATTTCGGGAAGCTGGGGCTAGGATAAGAGCTCTGAGCCCCTATTAGAAAGTTAAGTCATCAGTGCAATGTCAAGAAAGGTCAACAGCTCAATCAGCAATCCTTGTATGGAAGGAAAGACTGATAATTGATCAAGGAATGAGTGCGTTCAGGAAGAGGTTTCTGAAATTTGCCACTAGAATGTAAAACTGTCGCTGCTGGAGGTTTATGCTGGTTGTGGGTACGACTCACCGCATCACAGCAGGTCTGGGAGAGATGAAGCGTTTGTGAATGCAGAAATCTGGTTCCCATTTGCTATGTCTTGTTACCACAGCTTGGATCTCAGGCTCAGATGTCCCTTCTGCACTGAAAGATGTGTCTCTTGGAGGACTTGAGAGGACCCATCATTGGTCTTTTACTAAAACCGAGACAGGACCGTGGTCTGTGAATCTGGTGACACTTTGGTGAATCTTTCAAGACCAGATGGTGCAAAACAAGGGGCACTTCACCTTCTCTGGGTTTGGAAGCTCTTGCATTGCTTAAGTCCTTTCTAAGCTGGTGATGAGGGTTTAAGTGTTGCTTCTGCACCCTCAGTGCTGGGCAGTCCTGAGGTCACTGCCTGCCTTGGGCTCCCTCTCACAGATGCTGATGCCTGCTCGGCCAGGAGAAAGCGTGAATGGCAGCATAGCCAGAGCATTATATCTCCTTTCCCTTGTGGGGTGCCCTTTGAAAGAATATTTGCAAAAAGGAGTTTGTGCTCTTGGTGGGCTAAAGAACACAGCGTGGGGTGAGGACTGGAGAGTCCTTATTCTGGCCTGAGGATTTTGGCATGTTCTCAGTTTCAAGCACCTGACATTCTCTTTGCTTTTCAGGTAATGACATATTGCAGTGGATTCTCCAGCGCTTGCAGATCACTCAGGAAGGTGGGTAGAAATGTGAAAACCAAGGTCTTTTCAGCTTTGAGCTGTTAAAACTTTAAGGTCTCCATAGACAAAACCTTTCAGATGAATTCTTCTCTTCTGAGTAGCAACTCACTTTTAAATCCCAGCGCTGTGTTTCTGTGCAATCAAAACGCCTGCCTTCTCTGCTTTCAGAGGCACTACACCTGGGGGACCTGTTTGTCAAATATGGATACATCTACCCACTTCAGGAGCCAAAGAATCTCACCCTGAGGACAGACAGCAGCCTCTACAGGTTTCAGGTGAGTTGGCCCTTGTCTAAAATAAAGAAAAGCCTTTGAGATGAAGTTCAGCACTTGTTGAAAAAACAGGCAGTTCACAGGAGCTGTAGTAGTGAGGCCATGCTGTGTAGCTGTGGTAGTTGATCAGTGAGCAGAGGGAAGGGATCCAGAGAAGCCTCAGGCCAGTTCCCCCAGTTCTGTGTGTCAGATCCCAGTTTACAGGGGAACTTGTGAATGTTCAACGTCAAAATAGCCATGCTTTCTTCCAAATGTGTGTTCCCTTCCAGGTCTTAAAGTAGTAAATGTAATCACTGGTTGAAAATGGGGTGATCTGGGGAAGCTGGACAATGAGTACACAACAAGCAGAGTGATAATGGGATGTTACTAAGGCTTGTGGTTGGGCTGTTTCCACTGTGATGGGAAATTGGAGTACCCTTGTTGATACCTTGAATGAGGATGCTGGTTCCCCCCTGGTGCCAGACCAGCTCCAGCCTCTCAGCCTGAATGCACAGGCAGCAGCGAGAGGTTGGCCATGTTAACCCACAGTGGAGCTGGAGTGGATTTGGCATTGTCAGTCTGCTGTCCTCCAGTCTCCCACACCACAGTGTGAGCTGGGACACAGCTAAGGAGCTGAGGCTGTGAGTGTGGCCAAGACTTCCTCTCCTTTGGGTGCAGGTGGTGCTGTACACCTTCTGCTGTGAGTTAAGGCTGCTGTGCGCTAACAAAAGGCTCCNAAGGAGCTGAGGCTGTGAGTGTGGTTAAGGCTCGGGTGTGGGTGGTGCTGCACACCTTTTGCTGTGAGTTCAAGGCCACTGTTCACTAACAAAAGGCTCCTTTTTTTCTGCAGACCCCCTACTTCTGGCCAGTGCAGAGCTGGTCTGCTGATGACACAGACTATGGTAAGGGATAGTGTTGTACATCTTTGGGGGGGTAGTGCAAGGCCGTGTGTCTGTGCACACAGTCACACACCACCTTTCTTGCTCACCTTACATTCCACTTCTCTTGTGTCCCTCTGAGATACATCAGACTGGAACACCTCTGAAATGCTGTGCTGGGTAGGGAGACTTTAACACCAGTTTAGATTTCCCTGAGTAGGTAACTGTATTCCTGGATCCAAGCCCAACACTGTCTTCCTGTAGATTTGGATCCAGCCCTGCATTCAGAGATAGTTCTTCCTTTATATAAAGGCAGGGGGTGGAACTAGATGGTCTTTGAGGTCCCTTACAACCCAAACCTGTCCGTGATTCTGTGAGTTTATGAGCTCATGCCCAGGAATATATCACAACATATAATGATTCCCATGTTTGTCATGCAGGTAAAATTTAAATTACTCTTGGATTTGTTGGTCTAAGTGTAATTGACTGTTTATTTCCTTCTCTCTCAACAGCAATTTACCTTGCAAAGAAAAACATTAAAAGGAAAGGGATTTTAGAAGAATATGAGAAGGTAAGGGGATGTTGTACTTTTTCATTGCAAGCCTCTCATTTGCTGTTGTAGCCTTCTGTTTTTAATGATTTGGAGTGTGGGAAAAATCACCTCCTCAGTTGCAGGAGATGTTACTCCAGCTGTGTCAAAAGCCAAAATTTTGGAAGTGAAAAAGTGGCCGGTACAGGAAAAAGCTCTGAAGTCGATGATAATTTTAGCAGGGGTAGTTGCTCTCCTTCCAGTGGTATTTCTGAGCTGTTGCAATTCATGTAATTATGTTCAGAACAATCCAGATTTCTTGGTGTGGTTGCCAGCTTGGCCTAGTTGAGCTGTGGAGAGTGAAGAAAATCCTGGCATGGGAGTGCCTCATCCAGAATTTTCATTCTAACTGCTTTTTTATTTTTATTCCAGGAACATTACAACATGCTCAATCAAAAAATAAACTACAAATGGGATTTTGTTATCATGCAGGCCAAAGAGCAGTATAAGTGAGTTGACTTGCATTCCCTTATTTGCATCATTGGGGAGGGTACAAAGAAACAGGGTGTTGCTGACTTGGTACACAGTTAAATTACAGCTTATAAACTGCAGCTTTGAAATAACTTGCAAGTGCCCCTCAGGATTGTGAAACAAACCCACTGTTCCTATCAGCTGGGGGTTTCTCCATTTAGCAAGGAAGCTTTGTTCACCTCACACTTTGAGTGAGGGATTTCAGCTGTTGGCAAGTGACTGGATGCCCACTTGCCTGCTGCATGTGCCTTTCTCTGCCTGCCTGATGTTTGTCTCCCAAAGATGTGGAGTTGGTGTGGTTTGAGAGCAAGAGGCTGGGTGCCTTTCCTGCCTCTTCACAGATTGTTTTTGCCTATGTATAAGTGTGTAAGGGGAGGATAAATTTTGCCCCTCCTTGAAGAAGCCAGGCTCTGATGCTGCAGCGTTTGTGCATCAGGCCACTGGACTCATTTGAGTTTTAGGAGCTGAATCCTTCACATTCCCAGGAAAGTTAGTGATCAGGAGATGGGATTACTGGGTTTTTGGGGATAGGATCTTTTCTACTTCAATGGATTCCTTCCACCTTTCTACTTCCCAGCGTGTCAGGCAGTGCCTCTGCTGTTCAGCAGTGGGTTTTGTCTTCACTGGGAGGGCGGCCAAGCTGTTAGAATACAGCTCATCAGATAACTGTCTCATTAAACACAAGACTGTTGTTCTTGTAAATTGAGGTCAGACGTGGTCTAAGAGATGCCAAATGCAGTTTTAAAGTTAGATACCGAGACTGTGTCTGAACTAGTGGATTAAACACATCTGAGGCTGTTTGATGATGATTCTGGGCAGACTGGTGCAGAACAGCCCACATCCACCATGTGAACCACAGCAGGGTGGCCACATGCAAACAGCCTTTTGGGAACTCTCCTTTGCTTATGCTAGGTCCCAAATTATGCCCAGGACTTGTCTGGGAAAGAATTAGTTGGTCCAAGCCCAAACCATGTTGCTGCTTCTTTTATTTAATATTAGAGGTGATTTGGGTTTTAATGCCTGGGAACACTCCTCAGTACCATTTCCAAACCATTTTATGTGTGAAATCCCCCCTTTACTGTGAGACAGGGATGAGATGTGTCAGGAATGTATCTCTGCATGTCAGTCCTCAGATAGTGCCCGGGGACATCGGAGATGGGTAAACATGAGGCAGCAGGACTGACCGCAAGTAGCGGGTTGTTAGCATAAAACTCCACCAAAGGGCTGTCTTGTCTAATCAAAAGAGGATGTGTCTGCTCCCAGCTGAGCTCAGGGAGACAGTGATTTCTCAAAAGCCACGGTCACATGTGGCCATGTGAACAGCATGATCTGCAGTCCAGAATTAGCTGGGGTAAGATGTGGTCAGGAGGCTGCGTTGGAGCAGTGCACGGGCTGGTTGGGACCCAGGGGTCAGGGAGTCTGTGGGGTGTGCAGCCCTTTGTGATCCCCCTGGTTTTAGGAGAGAAATGTTCATTAATTCCCCTGGTAGAGTTAAGTCTTGTTCTTGGCTTTGCAGGGCAGGGAAGGAGCGGAAGAAGGCGGACAGGTACGCCCTGGATTGCCAGGAAAGAGCCTACTGGCTTGTGAACCGAACTCCTGTAAGTACAGGGTGATGGTGTGGGGCTTCTGTGCCTCAGTGGTGCCCTCACTGCAGCCCCCTGGGACAATTCCTGCATGCTTAAGGTCATGGCCACGGGCATGGCCTTGGGGCTGTGCACCTTGTTACTTCTCCCAGGGCAAGTGGCCAGCCTTGAGTCCACATCGTTCTCCTTGCTCCCTCTCCAAGGTGCAAGAGATGGATGGTGGGATGCAGCAGTGCTTAGTGGGGAGCGCTTCCAGGTTTGGGGAGTGGGGAGCTGCTGGCAGTGGGACTCTGGGATGTGCTTTTGTGTGACCCACAAGCTTTAAAACAAATGAGTTACAAAGCTATTGATGCTTCTCGTTCCTAACAGCCCGGCATGCTCGACGTCCTGGAGTATGGAACAGACCGCGTAACGGATCCCAATGAAAACAAGGTAAACCAGGTGAGACAGGTTTTCTTTTCACACCTACTGAGTTGCTTTGGAACAATGCAGATGAGGTCCCTGGGACTGTGGGATTTTGGGCACTGCTGGCTGAGCGAGTCAGCTCAGCTGTGACAGCCAAGCAGGCCAGAAGTTAAAGCTGTCTCATTGTCCAGGGCGTGGGGCCCTCAAAATAGGCTTTGGCAGCATCTTTTGGCTTGAAAAAGACTTTGTCAGCTTTCTTGCATCATCATTTAGTGTGAGTGCTTAGCTACAGGACATGTTTTCTGTGCTGGTGAAGCTGAGTTAAGGACTCCTCTATGGCCAGATGCTTGTTGCTGCCTTTTTATTAGTGGTGAATGGACTGGGGTGGGACATAAAGGGTCAGAGGAAAAGATCCAGGTTTAAAATAAAATGATAGAATACTGCCAAGAGGATAGCATGTGGGAAGAAGGTGGAGAAGTAGGGTGTGGTGGGTAGGAGATAGAAAATATTGCCTAAAAATGCATGTTGTATAGCTAGAAATAAAGAAACTGAATTCATGAACTGAGACTGTGGAGGCTGGAACTGGGTGGGACTGGCTCAGGGTCCGTAGTAAGACACGTCAGTGAATGAGGAGCTGGAGCTGCTCTTTTTCTCCATCAGTCCTTTTAAGGGATCCTGTGTTTGTGCACTTAGTGGTGTTCATTTGGGAGTGAAGTTGAAGTGTCTCTCAGCAATAAAATGCAAATGTTACTGCAGTCACACTCACTGTAATCCCACACAAGACATTTTTCTAACAGCCTTTAAACATCTCAACAGCCAGAGGCAGGGTAATTGCTTTGGCCAACTGTGTTCTGTTGCTATAGAGACTGAAAATGAGCAAAATGTAGGGTTGGGTTTTCCTAGGGTAGTTTTTGTTGTGGTGTTTTGTTTTTAAGAGAAAAGCAATGGAGAAAAGGGAGAGGGATGGAAAAGAGGAGGAAGCCAACTTCTCGCCCACAGTTTTACAGCTGACATGGAAGGAGATTGTAGGTTTGCAAACCATCTGAAAGCCCATAACCATCTGCCAGCTGCTTGATAGCAGCAAGGAAGTGAGCTGAGGTATGTTCAGTTCCCACCCTGAGCATAAAGTGATGGTCAGCTGAGACTCCTGGGAGAGCATGAGCCAAAGCTCGAGTGACCTCACTGCCTCACTGCCTTTCTCCTTTGAGCTGGTCTCTGGAGGCTGAGATGAAGAGGGAATGTTCTTCTTGCTTTTGAAAGAACAATTGATANTGAAGAGGGAATGTTCTTCTTGCTCCTCTTTTTGCTTTTGAAAGAACAATTGATGGACAGCCAAAAGTCCACGTAGAACCACCTCTGGACTAGCAGCTCCTTTAACTTCTGCAGGCTGCTCTCATAAATGTCTTTGGTGAGCAGAAAGGATGGCCTGAGCTATGCCAGTAAATGCTGAGCTGGACTGTGATTTCTTGGCTGTGTTTTACCCCTGCTGAAGGCTGCGTGGGGTTTTCCTGATGTTTCCTGGGGGCCCCACCTCTGGCTCTGACGTAGGTGAAATAAGGAGAACAGAAAATGAGCATATGAATCTAGTGCCCATTTATTTCTGTCTCTGTTCCCATTCAATCTAGCTGCACTTTGTTGGCCAATTAGTTTTCTTTTATCATGGCAGCTGAGAAAGAGAGAATATTCCCAGTGATAATGAATTTCTGACATCAGCTTGACTGCTCTGAAGCTGATACTGGTGTGAGTATCTCTCACTCAGACCCCTTGGTGGGCTTCTCCCTCCCTAATTGATAGAGTCCTCCGGGGATAAACAGGTGCTCAGCCAAACATCGCACTCCCTTGAAAAGGACTTTCATTACTTATCCCTGAGCATCCCTCAGGGTTATAATGAGTTAGGAGTTGCAGTTGGGCAGGAGGGATAAGACAGAAGTAGCCATCCATTGAACAGCTAATTAAGGGATGCTTTAGCCTTTTGTTACCCAGGTCTCAGGCTCAGGATGGAGCTTCACTGCTCAGAGAGTTACCAGGCAACTGCTGGAGCCCGCTGCCTTGCCTGCAGGTACACAGTCAGCTCTTGCCTTGTCTGTAACCAAAGAGTCTTTCTGAAAGGTCCTTTAGCTTAGCCAAAAAATCACTGTGCTACATTCAGGGACCACTGGATGAAGTACTCTGGCTTGTTGTGCACGGCAGAACAGCCACAGATCTTTGTAGTCCTTGCTGGCCTGTCATTTCAGTCTGTCAGTCTGGCTTCTTGGTAAACCCCTAATGTCCACTGCAGCCATCAGATCTTTTGAAATAACAGGGTCAGAAGCAGATCAACAAGACAGAGGAAAACCAGCAGTTTGAACAGAGAGAGGCATCTGGATGGTTACAGGTCTGATTTCCAGCAGCACAGTGAGATGATCTTATGCCAGGCTCTGAAATCTGCCTCTGGCACAGGGCTCCCAGCCAGCTGTGTGCATCCTCCCCAGCGAGTGCTCTGTGCAGGGTCCCCACGGTCATCCTCGCAGCTCGCCCACCCGCATGTGTGGACAGAGCGTGCTGTGGTGGTCAGGGCAGAGTGTGGGTGTGATTTCAGTGCCCTGGTCCAGAGTGGGTGCTGTGCTTCTTCTTCACACCAAGCTCCATCTGGGCAAACACACAAAAGCTGTTGTCTGGCTGCTTATGGCCTCTGTAAACACTGAATGGTGGCCAGACAGGCAAATACATAATGGCCACTATCTCTGCAGTGTGGGCAGGAAGACCCATGCTCAGAGCAGAGCAGGTCCATGGGAATGGTTAGTGGGAAATCAGCAGATGTCCCAGCTCTTGTGCTTCAGCCCTGTGGATCAGCTCCAGCCACGGGATTCTTGAGCGGGTCCTGGCTGGCTCCCAGCTGAGCTTTGCAGCATAGGGAGCGTTTAGCTGGTGGCAGGGGGGTGTGACAGGGCTGGGAAGGGTGTCCAGGTGGTGCTGAATGTCTAGGGATGGAGAGTGTGCAACAGCACTCGTCTGAGACAGACCAAGGTCTTTCACTAATTGCTGTTTTGATTTGAAGCCCGCAGGGCTGGGGAGTTTATCCGCGGTAATTGTGATAAGTCACTCATTAAGGGCATTGCAAAATTAATCTCATTATAAGAAATTACTCTTTTGTTCCAAATATTATTTCCTTCCAAAGGAGAGAGGCTGAGTGGCTGGTACAGGGAATTTTGGCATCGCTGCTGTTGGTAGCAGGGGGTAAGGACGGGGAGGGTGGTAGGGACAACCCGCAGCACTCGATAGGATGCAGAGGGTCTTCAGGGTCCCTTGTACCAGCAGCAAAGCTGGAGGCTGGTCATGAGAGTGCTGTGGAAAGAAGGGGAATGAAATGATGTGTTGAGATCCTTTCCAGTCACTGTGGATTTGAGAATGGGAGAGGGCTGAGCACAACCAGCACCTGCAGCCCTTGATGGGGTGTTCAGCGCAGGGCTCCTCTGACTCCACTCCAGCTCAGTGCATGCTCAGAGATGCTCAGCCCTTCTCATGCCACAGCCCCCTTATCTGTGTGAGCTTTAGCAAATGCCCTCCCCACCCTGGCACACCCCACCAAAGTCCCATGGGTTTTTCTGGGAGCAGTTGTCCAGAGGGTTGGCCCACACAGTCGGGCTGTGGCAGGAGGGGATCCTTGGTGGAGGATACACTTTAAACAACCCCAATCTTTCCACGTATACAGACTTGGCATTAGCTTTGATTTTTTTTTTACTCACCCACCTATAATTTTTCTGTTGTGATGGCATTTTAATTCATGCCTTGCTTGCACTAGATAACATTTAACTTACTGTGTTTTTCTTCTCTTTCCCACCAGCTGTTTGTCTCGTGTGTGTGTGGTGTGCTGCCTGCCTCTAAGACCCCCATAGAAGATAATACAACTGCCCTGCCACGTGAGCTGCCTTCAAGCCATCATGCCAGCACCCACCTCTTCTCACCCCGCTGCACCAGGCCTGTCTGAGGCACCATCTTGGCCAAACACAGGGAGAAATAAGGGGCCTTTTAAAAACACCTAATGATTTTAACATGATTCCTAAAGTAAATGGCCAAGCCAAGCTTAAGTTCCATCAACTTGAACAGTTCAGCTGGCTCTTGTAAATCTGATGGGGCTTGATTTTCATCTTGGGTTCCCCAAGGAGATGAACTGAGGGGCAGGAAATAGCTGGCCTGAAACAGAAACAGAGCTCTCTGAAGTGGACATTCTAGGAGAGTAATGCAGAGAGTTTCTCAGTGCAAGCAGGTGATTTTTTTTTTCCCTTGCCTCCCATTTCTGCAGTCTATCTGAAACTGTGATGATGCTGTAGAAATGAGGGAAGAAATGGTGGCTTTGTGGAAGCTGACCTGGGATCAGAGGTGCAGCTAAGAGCAGAGAAAGGTGAAAAGCTGTTCTTTCCTCTGCATCCTCCATCACTTGTAGAAGATGTCCCCAAAGCCCTTGAATCAGCAAGGGAGGCAGTGCAGCCCTGTGGCCAGTGATCCTGTTGTCCAAGAGCTTTTTCCTCCCTTTGACATGTCAGCCATTAACCCTTGGTGCACAGTTCCTTGTGTGTAGCCAGCAAAGCTACTGTTTGCTTTCCTGTTTGTCCCTGCTGAGGTTATGTGTGCTGTGGTCCCTCAGAGCTGGGCTTGGTGTTTCCAGCAGAAAAACTCTTCCTCCCCTTGTGATTACCCAGTCAGGTTTTCTGTTAGTCTGGGGTTGGCCAGGCTAGGTTTGTGGTAGGATCTGATGGGCTGGCTTGGTGGTAGTGCTGTGCAGAGTGGCTGACCTGATGCATATCTGGCTCCTGCTGCTGAAATGGTGAGTGTGCCCTCTCTGAAGCAACTGGGTTTCAGGCAAATAGGTGTATTTTATTTCTTCCATACAGAACAGTTTCTCTCTCCTGAGTGGGATTGGCAACAATAGTTAAAAAGCAAAAGCAGGTCCACACCTGTGTCCCCACGATGTTCCCCTTGTGACACAGCCCTGGGAGAGCATCTTCCCTTTCCCAAAACAGGGGCAGGTTATTCTGGGAGAAGCAGGGTGCCCTGAGGCATTGAGTGCTTCCCCCATCATCCTCACAAGCACCCCGCAGAGCCCTCTCCACCCCAGGCTTAGCTCCATGAGATACTTCTGGGCTACAGATTAGTGACATAACTTCTGTTGGCTAAACCAGGAGATGCAGAACTGAAACCCTGTGTAAGCCTTTAAAGGCTTGCTGGGAGCCTCCCTGACTTCTCCTGTCTTTCCCTCGCCTTCCTCAAGTCTCCTTCACACAAAGTAACTGTGCTTCAAAGGAAGCTGTGTGAATAAACACCCTGCAGTTAATTTCTTGCCTTCAATTGCTTGCTCGTTTGTGGATGACATGTAACATAGTCTGAGTTATTCAAATCACAACGTAAGCATCCTTTGCACAGCAGATACTGCTTCTGAGGCTTTTAATTGTGGTGTTTATATTTTGCAATGTGTTGGTTCCTGTCTCCTTTAGCTAATATTGAATGATCTAATCTGTGTCTCGTAAATGAATCTATTTTAGCTCCATTAGAATAACCCCTTAATTGAAGGCGTGCAGGCAGCCTGTGATAGAAGATGCAACACTAAACTGTAAATACAGCTAATGGAACGATTTACGGTGTGTGGATGCTCTTAGCTTTGATGATACCCTGATTAGCTGAGCTGCTGTGTTTGATTTTAATTGTAATGAGAATTAATTGAAGAGCGCTGCACAGCAGCAGCCCTGCAACGGTGTTTTCATGTCTGAAAAAGAGGTGAGTGAAAGCACCCGTCCCCATTTAATGATTTTTAGTTGCTTTATTTTACAGAAAAAAACGATGGATGTTTATAGGAGAGAGGTAAGTGGTCC
Source organism: Heliornis fulica (assembly GCA_013399135.1). Classification (NCBI taxonomy): domain Eukaryota; kingdom Metazoa; phylum Chordata; class Aves; order Gruiformes; family Heliornithidae; genus Heliornis; species Heliornis fulica. The sequence goes on along the minus strand of VXBZ01009998.1, from coordinate 145,988 downwards.
TCCCCTCACTTGTAGGTGCTTCTCCTGTGTGTATTGCTTGCACTAGTGTTGCACAGGGGCTTAAAGCCTCTTTGCAGGGGATGAACTGCTTTAAAAATGCTGTGGTTTGACTGGCAGAGTCTCTGCCCCGTGGAGCTTTTGGTCAGTGTGCTTTCAGGGCATTTCCTGCCTCTGTGGCTCCTAGTGCAGGCAGCCAGCAGCTCCTCCGGTGACAGGAAGGCTCAAGCAAGGACAGACACCAGGGCTGAAATCCAATAGATCCAACTTAGTGGTGGGGAAGCTATAGGAGATAACATCCAGTGGCGCCGGTGTGGAGACAGCCAAGGATCAATGATAATTACATGCTAAATCATCCAGAGCATTTGTAGATGCCTAGAATGGTAGCTGTTGTCCAATTTTTATATAGCATGGGGGTTGGGTTTTAATTACTTGCTCTCCTGGCATTGGCAATAAGCTCAGTGAAAACAGATTATTTTATTAAGACAGTTTAGGGGTTCTCCGATTCCTTGGACATCCCATAATTAGGGATGAAGCAGTCCCTGTTGTAGTTTGAGGTTCAGATAGAAATGGGTCATGTCTTCACATCTCCTTGTTCCTAACCACGAATGTGTCTGATCCCTCTCAGATCATGTACTATCAGCAAGCCATCATGAAGTCCAGAGTTAAATCTTCTGTCTCTCTTGGAGGGTAAGTCCTGATTTCCTTCTGTCCACACATTAATTAGTCTTCAGTGCTCATCTCCTGACAGGATGATTAAGATGCTCTGGCAGCTGGTGACTCAGTCAGGAATAGATGTGGTGGCCACACACACTGTTGTTTGTGCTGTCTGGGCTCTGTGTGCCTGGGCCAGGAGGTGTAAGGCAGAGTAGGGGTCAGAGTCCCAGTTGTGATAGAGTCTTCCTTGGAGCTAAGGGGAGCTTTCTGATGAACAGAGTCTTGGTTGAGACTCCCTCTGAAATAAAAAGGCCTTCAGGTTTCTCAGGACTGGACAGTGGCACTTTGGAGCCAGCACAGCTCTGCAGTGTGGAACAGCAGCTGGCAGAGGCTGCCCGGTGAGGATGCATCAGCGTGTCCATCCTGTGCCCGTTCCTGTGTGGGATGAGTAAGTGACAGAGGTAGACTGACCCTTGTGCTCAGTCCCCAGCCTGCTGGGCTGGATTCAGCCCCAGTGAGTGGTCTTGCTGGTCTGGTGATGCTCACCAGAAGACAGCAGAGCTGGGGAAGTCTCTGGTTATTGTGTAGTGAAGCAACACACGCCTCTCTGACAACATCCAAGCGATTAATTCGCAATTCCTCTTCTCGATGGAAGTGTTTCCTGATCAGATTCTTGATGAAGCCAGTTAAGTGCAAAGCTCCCAGTCCTACCATTAGCCTTGAGTGTGCTTGCAGCACATATTTCCTACCTGGCCTCTTACCTGCTGGCCAGTTGCCCAGAGGTGCAGTCCACGCCACCAGTCTGTTCTGTGTAGTCATCGTCACACACAGATTCATATCGAATCTGAGATAAAGAAGGTGCTCAGGCCTGTTCCCTGGCAGAAGACAGTCATGGATGAATTAAATGGGAGGAAGAGTCTGGGAAGCAGGGCTGTCCTCTGAGAAGCACAGCTTGCAAGGCACTAGCACTTCTGTTTGCTTCACTATCACCAACTCCCAGGTCACTTAAACTGCCTCAATCTTCCAAACTGAGCTGGAGCTGAAAACACCCCACTACCTGCCAGGAATGTTGTGGTACTGAACTGTTTGGCAATGGAGCTTTTCACACATTAGTCCTAGTCTTCTTATGGTTAATGCCTGTCACTGAGATCAAAAAATCCTCTGGAAATTTGAATCTCCATCTGAGCAGCAAAATTGGGCCCAAATCAAATTATTATTATTATTGATGAGGATTAAAAGCAGCCACTAAACAGTGTGCATGCATCTGAGCATTGCATCGATTGAGGAGGAGCTGCAAAGCACTAATCATTAAAAGGACAGAGCAATGTTACCTGAGTTGACAGGTTTAGGTTTGTAGCTTGAGTAGAATATATGGATTGGAGTGAATTACACAGGAGCTGAATGCCTTGGCATTTCCAGTGAGAAGATGGGATCGAGCACTTCTGTGCCAAACCTGTGGGATGCTTTGTGCTGTAGTGTTGTATAATTGCAGGACCTATGCCAAGGTGCCTGTTAGCAGCAGGTCTTTGGTCAGCACACTCCCAGCTTTGAGGACATGAAAGCAGGTTGGCCTGGAAGGAATTTTAAACACAGAAACCAGATGATTTTTTTTATATTTTTTTTTCAAGAATGAAGAAGGGAGGAGAAAGCTGAAATGGGTTGTAACTACAAGGCTGGCCAACTGACAAGGTAGAAAAGGTGTTTGTCTGGTTACTGCTAGGAAAGAGAGATTTTTTGCTTTGTGCCAAAGCCCTCAAAATCATTTGTAGAGGAATGAGCTGCTCCCCATAGGTGAGGGTGAAGCTGGGATGTGCCCTGAGTACTCCCTGACCTCTCCTGGAATTCCCTGGGCTCTCCTGCACCCCATGGGAAGGCTGTGGAGAACCCACCCACCCCGAGTGAATACAGCACTTGCTTTCCTCTTCTCTGTCACTTTCCTCTCTGTTATGGATGGCACAAAACAGTGCAGGATCAGGCCCTTGCCAGTCAGCTGGAGGAGACAGAAGCTGTTTGGGGGTTTAGTCCTGCTCCCATGAAGACCTAAAAGGAGGTGATGGAAGAGAGTCTTGTGTCTCCCAGACTTGAACTGACAAAACCACTGCTTTGACAGACAACCAGGAGATTACTGTTTGGGAAATGGAAGAGATTAACTGGGCTAATGAATCAGTTTTTCTAGCAAGGTGGAACGTTCCAGATCCCCTTGCTGATAGGGCTGCATCTCTGAATGTATCTGCAGCCTGTGCAACCATTGGCTTGGTTGTAATGGGGCTGGCTGCAATTCTGCAAATGAGTATTTTGATGTTGTTGTGTTTACTCACAGGCTTGTGAAGTACTCGGAGCAGTTCCTCTCCAATGATCCTATCTTGTCTGGATGTCTTCCCAGCAACCCCTGGATAACAGATGACCCTGAATTCTGGGATCTCAATGCAAAACTGTATGTGTTTGTGTTCTTTTGCCAGCTTGTGGTTTACATTGACCTTTATGCTGGTAGAAATTAGAAAAGGGAACCACTGATCTCATCATGATATCTGGTGTCTGATCACGAGCAGGGAAGCGTTCCCTTTCTTGGCATAGCTTGGCCGTGGTAAAGAAACTGTCTCTTGGGCATACTCTGTGCTGAACTTCCAGTATTATACTTCCTAAACTGGTGATGGGAGCACGTGCTCAGCCCTGCTGAGTGGGTCTTACCCTCCCATGGGATGAGTGAAGTCTGCTTTTACCCACACAGGAATGGAATATGACCAGTCACGCTCAGATGTAGTGCTTGGTTTAGTGTTAACCTGTCTGAACTGGGTGCTGCCAGTGGTGTAGCGATTCAGAGTTCAACTGCCAGCTCTTGGCCTTTGCACAGACCTCAGGCTGTGTTCTTAGGAGAGATTTTGGGTTGGAGATGTGTACTTGTGGTCCCTTCTCTGAGGTCTCCCTTGGCTTTCCATTCCAATAGCGTTTACTGATTATACAGTGGCATCTCTGGGCTTGAAGTATATTACTGGCTCTCATCTGAGACCAGCAATCCTGTTAGAGTGATAATATCCCATTAGCCAGCCCCAAAGGATACTTCCACAGAATGTTTTTATGAGGAGCAAAGCTCTGGGCAACAACCAGTGTCTCCCCCAGAAGAGGACTGTGTCAAATCTCCAGCAAAGCTGGGAGCTGGGCCATCATAGTGAGAGCAGTATAAATCCAAGATAAATCCTCATCTCACTGGGTACCAAGCTGTTTAATTACAACTTATTTAGCAGACTGACTTTGGGAGCTCATTACAGCATTCTGGAAAACAGAGAGTGCTGACAAGTCTCTTGGCTGTTCCAGAAAAGGGCATTTTGGTTTTAAATAATCTGCCAGTTAAATGGGCTGCATGCAACTGGCTGTGCTGTTTGTTTTCATCCCATGCAGAGTGGAAGTCCCCACCAGAATGCGTGTGGAGCGATGGGCCTTCAACTTCAGTGAGCTGATACGAGACCCCAAAGGTCGGCAGAACTTCCAGCTCTTCCTGAAGAAGGAGTTCAGTGGTGGGTCCGCCGTGTCTCTCTTTGTCCCTGCCCCACGCAGCTGAGCCCCACTCTGCGCCGCTGAGACAGAGCGGTGGTGGAGATGCGTGTCTGATGTAGGTGCTGAGCTCAGATAATGACAGTCACCAAGTAGAGGAAGTGGAAGTGACTTTGGAGGTGGTGGCTGTGCAGCCAGTGTGTGCAATACCATCTAGTGGCACAGGACACAAAATACAGCCCAGGGCACTCCCTGTGCAGGGGATGGCTCCCAGGAGAACTGGACCTGGCTGGGTTCACACGCTCTTACAGGTCTCCTTTGTCCCGGAGCAGGGAAAAGCGCTTCTCCTTCAGGGCTTTGCGAGGTGGCTGCATGAATTGGAGAGACTGAATTGGGGCAGATGCATATTGAGTCCAACAAATTCAGTTTAGGAGTTATTAAATGGTCTTTCCTCAGCCTTGCTCTCTGCTGACTGAGTCCTTGTTACACAGGAGAGAACCTGAGTTTCTGGGAAGCCTGTGAAGATCTCAAGTATGGAGACCAATCCAAGGTCAAGGAAAAAGCAGAAGAAATTTACACGTGAGTGTCATAATTTTACATTCTTGAACTCTTTACACATGACTCCCATTACCTTCTTCCATGTGTTGTAATTTTCCAAATAATTCATTCCTGAAAGTTTCCTTTGTAAGCCACCATCGACTGTGGCCATCCTATGTCCCCAGGTAGGAGAGGAGCTTCTGAGGCTGAAAGCGTAACTGTTGTTTTGTTACAGTTACTTTTCCTCTCTGTCCCCTACTATTACATTTAGAGTTTAGCATGTAATTTAAATCAAGGTGTGGAATAGCAAAGATCTTGGAACTGCCTGGAGGAGAGTGGAGAGACCCTTTTTCTTTCCAGTGTGCAATAATTTGGTTTATGCAGTGTGTTGGCAGTTCAGGAGGAAGCGTCTGCCTGTTGTACTGCTGGAAAGGGGACTGACTGCCCAAAATCAGGACCAAAAATCGTACTGAGGAGCTGAAGAGACTTCTCCTTTCATGTATAGGCAGATGATCCCTCCAGGAATGCCCAGCTGTTAATGGCACTGTTGATTCCTCCTTGCAGGCTCTTCCTGGCTCCAGGGGCAAGGCGCTGGATAAACATTGATGGCACAACAATGGGCATCACAGTCAAAGGCCTCAAGCACCCTCATCGTTATGTTTTAGATGCTGCTCAGACCCACATTTACATGCTGATGAAAAAGGTTTGTTTTTTGTTTCCAGAGCCTTAGGGGGGTTTGCAGTTCTCTGGGCCTTTCTGTGCTATCAGCTCTCACTTTCAAGTGGTCTTTGTTTGAAAATCCCCCAAATTTGCTGATTTAACCAGCACTGGTTGAGGTCTTTATATGTTGCTGCTGCTTCTTCCCTATAAGGCAACCTGTCCCCAGGGTGGTGGAGGGCAGGTGTCTGCTGGAAGTCTTACTTCCTAATGCCCTCTTGGGCACCAGGTCCTTCAAAGCTTGGACAAAACAAGTCTTCACTCGGTTAGTACCCCTCTGTGTGCCATGCCAGGTGTCCCTAGGGAGCAAAGCACATACCCAAACAGCTGTTGGCAGAGGGTGGGAAAGGTAGTAGCGATTTTGCTGTAACTGCATTAGGGTTGTACCAAGAGCATAAGCAGATATGGCCCATTTCAAGCTTTACTGAGGTTCTTCACACATTTTGAAGTTGATGGACACCCTTTTGTAGGTCTGGCTGTTGCAGCAGACTGGGGGCTGATGTCAGCATGCAGTAGGTCATGGCTTTCATTAGATCATGGTGACCCCTTGTTTGTTTTTTTGCCAGTGGCTGATAAGTTTGGCTCCTGAAACGTGAGCACTTCACCCTGAAAAACGACTGTGAGACACCACTGGCCTGGGCTAAGCTTGGATCAGACCTTTTGGTCTGGATCTTACCTGGGAAGCTTTACTGTGAGATGGGAAATCCTGGGAATTTTACACCAAGATGAAAGAGTATCGGTTTAAATAGCTACATTTGCCTGAAAGATGCAAAGTCCCTTGAGCTGCTGGGGGAGATTATGTAGTTCCCAGCCTCTCTGGCTCCTGAGCAGCTGTATTTGGTGGTGATTTTAATAAGGGTGTTTGCAGCCCATAACTACCAGTTTCTCTTTTTTTCTCCTCCTAGGACTCCTATGGCCGCTATTTGAAGTCTCCAATATACAAAGAAATGCTGGCCAAGGCTATTGTGCCACAAGAGACTGTCAAAAAAAGGCAAGTGAAACTGGATGTAATTCTTGGGTTTGTTTTTCTTGTTGTAGAGAGGGTAGAAAAAGCCTGAGTTGCAGCAAAATTACTGTGATTTAGATGTTAGCTTAATTAAATAAAACTTTTCCCCATGAAGATGCCTTGCTTTGAGACTGGTTATGCTGTGAGCCCTTTGGAAGTGGCTCATATGCAGTGAGAATCAGCTGCCTTGTCTGTTGGGTCTGTTTAGAAAGGGTTGGATTGTTGAATTAATCACAGTCCTTTTCCTGGAAGGAGAGGGCACTGTGTACAGGGCATGGGAAGACTCCTGCTCATGAAACACTGGCTGCCAGAGCTAACATGGAGTCATGGCAGGGTTGTCCATGGGTTCTGCTCCTCTCTGCAGGGGCAGAGCTGCTTATACCCAGCCAAGTGAAGGTGCCAGGTGGCCCCAGGGACCAAACAGCATCTCACCTGTGAGAGACTGCTGGCATAAAGCAGAATGCCATAGGATGGACAGGCTTGGAAGGGCTTTTTTTCCAGACCAAGGTGAAGGTTGCACAGCAAATCCCAGCTGCTTGAATGACAGATGCTTCTTAAAGCTGGGTGGTGTGATTCTTTCTCTGTTCCTCTTCCACTTGTCAGCCTAGCAGGCAGGAAAGAGGAATCATGAACTTTCACACTGTTGTGACCAGGACCAGGACTGTCTTGATGCTTTTAGCAGTTCTGTAGCCAGTGTGTGGCACTGAGTTACCAAGTCCTGCTTTAAACCACCTCGTCTGCATCTGCACTCCCTGGTTTTTGTTTGGGTGACAGTGGCACCTTCCTTGTCAGCCTGAGTGGACAGTGAGGAGCTTTTGGTGCCCTTGTGCCTCTCAGTCACACTCTGCTCCTCTCTGTCTCTCTGCACAGCTCCCCTTTCCCGTTCGGACGCCGTCACCTCCGCTCCAGCCCCAGCCCCGTCATCGTGAGGCAGCAGGAGGAAGAGGCCAAAGCCAAAGAAGCTGCCACGACCGTGGACATCACGCAGGTCATGAGCAAGCTGGATCGCAGGAGCCAGCTCAAGAAGGAGCTTCCCAAGTAGGCTCTGAGCCCCGCAGGACAAGCGCAGGGAAAAGACAAGGCGAGGCTGGTGTTGAGCTTCGTCTCCCCTTCCTGAAGGTGTCAGTGCTGCTTTAGGTTTCCCGGGCCGGCTCTGCCAGCAGCCTGATTCCTCTGGAGCAGCAGATGCCACTTGCCAGGCATGTCCTGCGTGGGAGTGCTGCCGGGGCCAGGCTGCTGGCTGTGCTGGACGCGGGGTGCAGGGCTCCGCACATCTCGGAGTGAGGGGGAGGGGAGTGTGATGCCTTCTGGGTGCTCCAAGCCCCCCTGGAGGTCAGGCAGCTCTCTCCCTGCCTCCTGCTCCTCCGGGAGCTGGGATGGCACAGAGCAGAGCAAAGCTCTGCTGTCCCAACCCTTTGGGTTCAAATCAGCCTCTCTTGGGGTGGAGTTGGGTGACCAGGGTGAGGCAGCTCACCTTGGACCACATACTGGTGCTCGTCTGTCCACCCTCCTGAGGGGTGCACCCTGGGCACCCCTGAGACAAGTGCACCCCACACTTCAAGTATCCTGCACCTCCTAGCCAGTGCAAAGGAGCTGCAGGCAGAGGAGCAGGAGCGTTTCTGAAGGTTTAGTTGACCCTTTGAATCTTAATGACACTCCCAATTCCCCCTGGCACGTTGGAGATGATCAGTGGAAAGCTCTGCTCTCCCTGTGACTCCCCTGTGCCATGAGCAAGGTGTGCAGGCATAGCAAGAGCCTGCAGGAGGACTTGAGAGATGCAGCCATGGCTTTGTGTTTCTTTTATCAAATCCTTTCTGCCTCTTGTCTTGTCTTTTTCCTGTTCTTCTATTTTCTGTTGTTAAAAACCTAATAGGAGGTAGTTCCAGTTGTCACTGGCTTGTAGCCCAGAGGCAAGGAAGAACCAGGGCAGAGGTGTTAGAGCTGATTTAAACTTTAAGTAGTGGTAGGTTGGGTTTTTTATTTAATTTATTTGCTCTGTTTCTTTTGCTCTGTAGAATGAGGCAACCTAAAATACCACATTAGTGCTAAAGAGCTCAGGAAGATTCCAGGCTTTGCTGGGAAACCCAGTGTGTCTGGATCAAGCCAATGATTACCAGAACTGGGAAGATTCCTGCAAGGCCAGTAATGGGAATTGGGAGCAGGGGGAGGTGTAGAAAAACTTCCTTGCTTGTTAAAATTTAGGGGAAGCAGAGGGACTGGGTGGGAAGCACTGAGATCCGGGAAGCTTCTTCACTCTGGTTTGTATTATTCATCTGATTTTACTACTGGTAGGATCTTACAGGAAATGCACAAAGCTGGATGTGAGCCCTCTGGTACTGGGGTGTTGGCAGATCCACCCCCCTGCCCCCTCCTCACAAACAGGGAAACAGTCAGGTGATAGCTGTGTCCTGAACACCTTTGAACAGCAGTTCCAGCCCTCCCTGTGCATGTTATCAGAGCTCTGTGGTCCAATCTGGTCCTGCTGCAGAGCTGGTCTCCTTGGGTTTGCAGCTGAGGGAGGTTAACAGAGGTCATGAAAATCTCCCTATCAGTGATTCACCTTCTCAGAGGAATTGAAACCAGGTTGTGTGAGTCTTTTTGCTCTGATGTCAGGGTCTACTTGCTATGTCTCTGCTCTTACTCCTGGTGGAAGCAATGGCAAATTTTGCAGTGTCATAAGGGGGAGCAGGCTCAGACCATAAATTTTCCAATTCTGCTTGAAAACACAAGTGGTTTTTTTTTAAGTGAGGTACTAAGCACCATGAACCCACCTTGACATAAGAGCACTGAAGGATACTCAAGAACTTGGCTGGGTTGGCCCAAAGCTACCTGGATGTGGTGAGTTCTCCAGTCTCTTCAGAGCGTGTGTAACATGGATCACTGAGCTTGTTGGGGTTGTTGGTGTGTAGTAACATGTGGAAAATCAAGTCAGGATATAAATAATAAATAACAAATCTGTGTGTTCCAGTCAGTCCCTCTGATTAGAGTTCTGTTCTGTCTGCAGCTTTGCTTTTTGTGTTCTCTTGGTCCTTTCTCTGATTCTTTTTATCAGCTCAGCTTTGCATCGCTGTCCCCCTGGCATGGGTTAATGCCACGTGCTCTGGAGTCACTGTGCTTGTGAAACACCAGCCCTACACTCACTTGCAGGCAGAAGCTGCCTCTGTTCTGCTCACAGGCTGAATAAGTCAGCATGACCCAGTGTACTGCTCTGTGGTCCCTCACTGCTCAGTCCCTGAAGAGGAAGGTCTCCTGGTACGAAGTGTGACCACGGTACAAACTGAACTTCGCTTTGTGCCAGCCAAGAAATTGTTTGTTTCCATTAGAAATCGGAGCAATATGTTTCATTTCTTGCTCATCACTTCCGTGCATTCATCTGTCTAAGAAAAATAAATGTAGGAAATGAAAAAAAGAACCGAGTTTGCCCTTCTCTGTCTTGTCTCAGCGTGTTCATCCTTCAGTGTCATCTCTGCCGTGCATCCATGCATGTTCTGTGTGTGCCTCCCCTCTCAGCTCTCCTCTTTGGGCTGTGTTTCATTACTGCTGGCTGTGAGCCCTTGGGAAAGGGGCGACCGGGCATGCAGCGTGTCCTCCACCGCTGGATCTGTGCTCCGGCTCGTCCCGAGGGCTGAATTAGCTGAGGTGGGGCTGTCACAGCCCCAGCCAGAGACACTGGGGACTTTGAGCACAAGATTTGGCTTCTTGTAGTACCAGTCGTGGGGGTTTGGAGCTCGATGTCCTGTTTCTTGGCACGCTGGTGCTGCGGGTGTGATGTGGTTGTAGCGGTTCGTGCCGTTCGTAGCCGCGATGGCGCTCTCGGGGTAGCAGACTCTGTGCCTGGAGCTCATCGCGGTGAGGAGTGAGACAGCACCGCTGAGGGTGTGGGGCCGGCTCCCTCAGCACCCCCCGAGGCTGGTAGTGACAGCCCTGTTGCTTTCCATGGGTGATTTTTTGATGCTTCCACTCTCCCGCTGTGGGAGGGCAGGGAAGGGGACAGAGCTGTGGGAGTGGGAGGGCACCGTGCTGGAGTGCTGGCTGCCTCCCAGCCAAGCCCTGTCTGGTGGCACCCAGCTCTTCTCCTCCACAGGCTTCTCCTGACAGCATGGGGCAGCCATCCAGGCCTGACCCACCCTCTCCTTCTCCTCCCTGCAGCCATGCCACCTCACCACCCCGACCCCTTGCCTGGCTGCTTGTTCTCTGGCACCAGCACCCTGCCATCAAGCAACAACCTTCCTCCTCCACAGCACCACTTGCCCCTCACTCATCAGGGTGGACCTGGACAGCACCCCGGGGTGCCAGGAGGCAACAGGAACCCGAGGGGACCAGCCCTGGCCCCTGCCCCTCCAGTGGCAGGCAGCCCCGTGAGGCATCCCTGTCCTTCGTCCAGTTCCTGGAGAGGAGCTGCTGGATCTCACCTGTCTTCACCACACTCTTGCCACCTCAAGTGCTGGACAGTGTCCCACAGGTGGGTGCAGCTGCTGGGTGAGCGGGAACTGCAGCTGGGGCTGGACACAAAGGTGGTGAGCAGGTAAGCACCGTGTGGGCACCAGGACACCCTTGTGAAGGGCTCACTTCCAGGGCTGTTTCTGCTTGTAGTTGAGTTGAAATAATGTCAGCTCAGGCCTTCAAAGTGGGTTTTGTGCTTCATCTTCCAGTCAGCTGTTGCCATCTCTCCCCTATGGCTGCTGGAGGTGGGGGCTGCTTCTCCCTGACCTTGCTGATGGGATAGGACAAGGGGAATGGCCTCACGCTGCACCAGGGCAGGTTCAGATGAGATGTCAGGGAGAAATTCTTCCCCCAAAGAGCTGTTGGGGTGTGGAACAGGCTGCCCAGGGAGGGTGGGGAGTCCCCACCCCTGGGTGTATTGAACAGACGGGGAGATGAGGTGCTCAGGGATGGGGTTAGGAGAGGACAGGGATGGTTGCACTCGATGACTTTAAAGGCCTTTTCCAACCTTGTGATTATGTCCAGTTCAGTAATTTTTGTGGCTTTGGAGATGAACTTGAGATCTTTGCACCCACACAGACAGTTGAGGTGTCCAGGTACTCTGGGGTTAGGACTCTGTGGCAAGTCCAGACTATTTTGACCCCTGAATTTTGAAAACCATCTGTGTATTTGTTCTCAAGCGCTGGTTCAGGTTTGGTTTAACTGTGTGAAAGTCAGAGGAGACACAGAAGTAACAAGGCAGGAGAAGTATTGAGGGAGATTCACAGAGCTTGTCATTCCAGAGCAGGATGTGCGAGAATGGGGATATTTTTTTTTTTTGCCTGGAGAGGCTGTCACTGTTGAAATCAAATCCTGGCCATGTCCCTCACTAGGAGCAACATGTCCTCAACCTCTTTTAATCCACCTTTGCTGCCAACCAAGTAGATGAGACCGTGTTATAAATTCAAAAGCACAAATCTGAGGGCTCCTTCTCTGCCTGACTCTGTTCTCTGGCTGTGTCAGAGCTGTGTCATGCAGCAGTTTTCCTTCCAAGAGATGGGAGTGCACATTTCCCTCATTTTCCATCTCTGCAGGCTTGTACCCAGGAGTTTTACTTTGGGATTTGGGGTTTGAACAGAGGAAAACTCAAAGCCAGACTCCATGCTGCGTGTTCACTGTCTCAGACAGCACATCAAAAAGTGATGTATGTGTGATCAGTTTTTATTTCACACCGCAGCTTCTTCCAAATAAAAATAGATGCTCCTATGGAGAGCCAAATCTACCCTCTAGGCTCTGAGGAGGGAGTGGACAACCACCACTGAGCTTGTAAGGACTCTGCAAGGGTGCTCTGCCCTTGGGAGAACCCCGTGGAAGAGGGGATGGCTGAGTAACAAGCGGTCCAGATGCTGAAACTTTCTTTCCAGGCCTGAGATCTCAAGCTTTGCCACATATAGCTCAGTATATGGGCCATGATCTTGAAGAAGTGCATTCATGGGGATATTTAGACTAGGCTGGGTTGGAAGGGACCCCAAGGATCATCGAGTTCCATCTCCCCTACCACAGGCAGGGCCACCAACCTCAGTCCTGGAGCTAGACAATTGGGGCCATCCTTCAGCATCAAGGATGCTCAGGCAGCCACAGCTCTGAGTACCAGACCCCGGTGTACCCATCTGTTTGTAATTCACAAATGTGAAGCATTTCTGGTCTGCTTTTCCTTCCTGTCTTGGGTATTTTCAGATCTGTTCATTACAAGCTTCTTGATAAAAGAACCGTGTTTCTTGCCTTTAGCAGATGGAGAGTTCATGTATATCTGTCTCAATCCTGGGCAGCGGTGTCTTATCTGGATCACTTGCTGGGCTCTGAGGTGTCGGCACACTGGACACAGCACAGCTGGAGCAGAGCTTGCTGTGTTTGTCAGAGTAGGACTCAGACTTCTGTGCCAAGAGAACCCTTCTGGAGCAGCAGCTTAAGAGCCATGGGAAAGAGGGGACTGGCTAAGAAACCCTTGTCAAAGAGGTGGGTCTCACCTGTGCTGGCTCCAGTGAGGGGTGGAACTTCCCTTACTGCAAAGAGGCGTGTTGGGATTTGTAGAAATATCTCTGGGTTTATTTTCAGCAGCCTGGGGTGGAGACAATCAGCATTAGTCTCCAGACACAGCTTGGTGACTGCTGAGCAGAGACCAGGCTGTGGCTGCACTGGCTGTCCCATGGTGCACACACGATGGAAAACTCACGCTCAGGTGACTGTTTGGCTCCTCAGGGGATGGATTGTGAAGATCAACCCTTCTTTGCCAAGTGATTAAATAATGCCTTGACCTCATGTTCATCTCTTAACCCAGAGGAAGAACTTCAGGACCCAAACCAGGGAGCTCTGTCAGGGCTTGGACACCCTGATGTGATTACCCCCCAGTGGACAGGTACATCCATGTCCCAGAGGTCAGCACTGGGGGTTCCCAACATTTATCCCTCCAGGGCATTGCTTTTGTCCCCAGATATTTTCAACTTGAGAACTCCTGCAGTTTTTGCCTCAGGGTGGGACAGACCCCTTCATCACACATCCCTGTGCCTTGCTTATCATCCTTCCTCCCTTCACCCAGAGACCCCCCAGCTACCTGCTGAGGGCAGGTGGAAAACCGCTTCTCCGGTGGCCCCCGATCTCCCCCGCCACCGCGCACGGTGACATCTGAGGATCTGTCCCCCGTCGGGGGCCCGGCGTGGCGGCGTCGGGAGCGCTTTCAGCTCTCGCAGTTCAAATCCCCTCGCTGTGCCGGAGCCCATTTAACGCTGCCTGGAGTCACCTGGAGGAATTAGCTCGCTGCTGCAACTTAGACATCCAAGGTATTCCGATAATGTGAGGGATGTGTAAGGTTAATGACTGGAAAAAGTGATCGCTCCCTGTGGGCAGTTTCTCAGAAAACTCCCTGCTGCTCGGCTGACAGAAGAAAGGAGACTCCAGCACAGCGAGGAAGCCCCGTGCCCTCGCCGTAGTGGCTCTGCTCCTCCTGCCTCCCGCAGCTGCGGGGGCTCACGGCTGGATCAGACCCGTGGTGTGGCCGTGGCTCTGCTCCGGCTCGTCAGTGCTGGGAGAGCTCCCCACGCTCCGGGTCTGAGCTGAGGGGCCACAGGGGTTAGACTTTAGGTGTTGAACCTTCAAGGGAGGTGCTTAATTAGTTGTGTGGTCCTACAGTGTGCTCCACTCCCACCCGTGGAGGTCCCACACCCCACGTTTGGGTGGGCTCCTCTCCTCCAGCATCCCTTGCTCTGGCTGACCCCCATGGCTTGTTTGAGTGCTCACTCTGCAGCGGTGAGCCAGCCTGAAAAGCCAGATACATCTTCAAGGCTTCCCCCAAAACCTCTGCTTGGGCTCTTCTCAGGTTGCCTCATCCATCAGCCTCAAGGGGACACTGTTGGGACAGGATGGGAGCGAGTCCCACGCTCCTGAACCTCTTGCTGGAGCGTTGGGGTGGTGGATCCTGCGGCATGGGCTGCCAGCTTTGGGCCAGCCCAGCTTTGGGGGTGAGCCCTGCTCCAGCATTGCAGCAGAACTGTGGCTGGGGCTGCTCTGTGGTCGTGCAGTGGTGCTGGGGAACACTCTGCGCTGTGCCTGACCCGCAGGCTGGCAGGAGAGGCGTACTCAGGGGCATGGCCAGCTCCCAATTAAAGTGTATGAATCAGAGTGTTTTCCAAGCGATCGGCATCTCTCGAATCTCCCTTTAAATCTGACATTTCAGTCTCTCCTCTCCAGCTGGGACTTAAAGCCAAAACACCAAAAACACTGAGGGCCTGAGGTTTTTTTTTTTTTTTTCCTCTGAAGTCTTGGACCGCACGTTGCTCAAGTCTCATTAATTTAAAAATGGAACAAAGAATGCTCAGCATCCAGCAGGATCAGGCCTCGGGAGCAGGAAGTACCAGCTGGCTCAGGAGAGGGCTCGTTCCCATGAGATTCCCAGTGTGGTTTTGGCAGGCGGCGTGGTTGGGATAGCTCTGGGAGCAGGCTCTTCCTGCCTGAAATGCCAGCCGAGGCAGAACAGCTGACTCAGAGCATGACAGCTCTTCACAGCATCCCCTTGTGAAAGGAAACGTTCCTGACATCGCTGCCTTTACATTTTGTGAGAGCAGCTTGAAAGCTGAGATGTAAGCCGAGCCCCACGTCACGGTGCTCTTGGAAACGGTGCTCGGTGGGTGGAATTCACCTCTGAGCCAGGGCTGCAGTGCCTTACATCCTCCTTGGGTCCCTGAACCTCGAAGTGGTTCAGGGTACATTCACCTCAACACCTGAATATATTCTGAATGATGGTAAATATATTCTGGAAGAGTCGGTGTGACTTGGTTTTTTGGGGTGCAGGAGCCTCAGGGATGCAGGAAGAAACTGTCACCGGGGTAATTTTCCCCTTGCCACGAGGGATATGTTTTATACATTTTGCAATCCACCTGGCCCAGAAGCAGAGGTGAGCACCTCACAGGATCCCTTTTAGGGTAGAGGTTCCCAGATGTGTTCTGCACCACACTAAGCAGGAAAAGATAAGCTCTAGCAAGTCAGTTTACTTTTTAAAATTCATGTTGCCATAGCAGCTTAGCACACTGTCTCAAGTCCTCCTTCTTGCAAAACTTTGATCACCATGAAAACAGAATTATGTTGTTCTCCAACATGTTCTACATAGAAATATATCGAAGTTCCCATAGTTCATGCTTCAACATCTCTGCAGAGACCTCTTCTATTTCTCACTCACAAAATAATTTCTCTGGCCATAGGATGTTACTTTAAATCCTCAAGCTGCACTGGGCTCAGTCTCGGTGTCAAGCCAGCTCCTCAGTACCTCTGTACTTCTGCTGCTCATGTTCCCAGCTGAGGTTCTGGTTCCAGTGGTTTCTCACACACTCTGGTACACCACAGTACCGAAGCCCAGCCACCAACTTCTGTCCCCAAAATTGCAGGAATCCCCTTCTCCCTTGGCTCTGCTCTCTGGCCACCAGCCTAGTCTCCTCCCTGCAGTTTTGGAAGAGCAAAAAGTCCCTTGAAATGTCTGTCCACTTGGTACCCAGCAGCAGCGCTGGGCTGTGTTATCCCCCCTTGCCTCTAGTCCCCAGGGAAGGAGTTGGTCACCTCTCCTAGGATGGGAAGAATCAGCTTTGGAAACAGCTTATTCCTTCTGGGAAATTCCCTCTAGGAACTAACTCAGCCCTGGACACCACATCTCAATGGGTGGGATTTGGTGACAGCTTATGTATGGGTGGGATTACCTGGCACCAGAGGTTTTAATGAGAGTCTGTGTGTGGGCACCTGCTGCAGCTCCAGGTACAGAGGTCTGGCTCTTCAAAGCTCCATTTCAAGCCTTATGAAACACAAATTTATTCTCATTGTTACCCAAGATGTAGCTCCCTCCTCCTTGCTGCTAAACATTCCATCTGCTGCATGTGCTGGGAGGAATGGAAAGAACTTTAACAAAACACCAACATTTAAAACCCTGCTTGGGGAAATCCTTTGGTTTCCATCAAAGTTGCCATTTTTCCAGCTGCCTTCATTCTAGCAATATTGGAAAAGACAAAAAATTAACCAGGTCAGAGACAGACAGATTTGCAGTGACAACCTATGCAGTCCGTTGGTTAAAGGGTACGTCAGCCCAAGCTGCCCTCTCCCTTTCGTTGTTCACATGATTCCTCCTCCTCACCCAGAGAAGACCCTTCCAGACCAGGACTAGGAAAGGTCAGTGGGATTTTTATTCATGTTCACAGACTTCTTCCAGTCAGCTATTTTATTTTTTTTCTCCCCAATCAACTGAAGGGAAAAAAAAAAGAGAAGCAAAAATTGGGGTAAAAGTTGAAGAACACTTTAATTTATAAGAAAAAGAACTAAATAATTGATGTAGTCATGGTGCCAAAGGTAATTTCTGCTGCTCCCTCTATCTCACAAAGACATTTAGCATTGATTGAGATCAAAGTATCAAAAACCCCTGCTGCTGAGCTGAAAGGCAAAACTTTCGGCTGCCTTTCTCCGCTCTAATAATATCGTCTTTATGTAGTTAATAAACTGCACACTTCAGTCAAACTATATCATTACAGAAGACTTAGGGAGCTAATAATTTAAAAGCAAAGAATTGCCTCTGTTCTTTGCTTTGAACTAAACAACATTCTGTTGAATGAGGGGGACATCAAAGCTTTGTTACTATTACCAATGTGGCTGGAGCGTAGGGCCGCACAGAGTGTGTACTTCAGTCATCAAGAGAGGGGGGAAAAAAAAAAAGAAAAAAAAAAAGAAAAGATTAAAGATATTGGCTTATCAACCCACAGGCAGAACCAGGTGTTTTCTTTTCTGCTGTGCAAGCATCAGGTGGTTTGCTTATCAATGAGTTTTCTTGTTAAATAGATGTACATGACTTAGGTTGAGCCCTCCAATCCTGTGGCCCTTTTATTTTCTGAGCAGTCTTTGAAAAAGTTGGGGTGAGGGGGTGTTTGTTTGCGGGAGGACGGCTAATTGGGCCGTCTGGCAAGGGCCAGCTCCTGTTTTCACTCTGCTGATGCTCTCCCCTTGTGCTGTGCTGCGCTGCAGCAGGTCTCTCCTCCCCACATTCCTCCCTCTGGTGTGGCTGGGAGGGGAAGGAGGCACCACTTCTCCCCGTGTGGGGAAGAAAGAGAGGATCTGCTGGCCTGCTGGTGCCTTCTCCAGATGTGCCATGGCTGGGAACATCACTCACTACACAAAAGCTTGCGAAGATCTGGCCAGTGCTGGAAGTGGGTGTCCATAGAGGGTCTCAAGCATGAAGATCCCAAGGTTCTTCAAGCTTGCTCATGCCAGCAGTGCTTCCTTGGCAGGTGGTTTGTCACCATGTATGGTGCTGTGGTAGTCTTTCATGACCTTCAATAAAACTCAGAGTTTTTCCTGGGACATTGAACAGGGACAGCATCAGTGAAAACAGTCCAAGGAGACTTCAGCAGCTCTCCTTCCATCCCAACATCTACCCATGTTAATCTACCCATGTTATGTGTCTGGGTCTTACTCCAGGTTGGACCTTCCATGCTCTTTGAAAGGAGATGTTTGAATACAGGGTGTATTCACAGGTGTGAGCCCCAAGGTCTCACCAGAGAAACACGGTGAATAGCAAAGTCAGCACTTGAGAGGACAGGACAGGGCCTCTAAACACTCCTGCTCTGATCTCCTGGGCTGGATGGACCCCTGGATGTTCCAGGCAGGTCTGGGAGCTGGCAATTTGGTGTGGGCTCTATTATGGGATACTTGCACTTCTTAAATGCTGCTTTTCATTTGCATCAAAAACTCTCCTTGGTTCTTGGCAGTCAGGATCTCATCCCCTATTAAAGAGCGGAATTTTAAAAAGCAGAAAATAATGGCTTTTTTCAAAGTAACAATTCAACTGCTTTTTGAAATGCTGTCCTTATTCAAAATCACTTAAATTTATACATATTTCTAAGTCTTTATTATCCTCAGAGGCTGAACCAATTTGGATCTTCATTTCTGCAAGTGTTCTCCTTGATTTCTGTGTCAGAAATTTGAGATGTAATGTGAACAGAGTGGATGTTAACCATAGGTAACAAATGGTTTCCTGGGAATTATTGCTTAAGTTATTCTTTCAAATACTTTGCAAAGCCTATTACTACAGGAAGAAAATTCATAGCACAACGACTTTCAGAAAGGGTCAAACTTCTGCTTTTCATCCCGTGGAGCTGCAGGCTGGAGCCTGTGCCTGAGCACACGTGTCGACACGCGTGCACGTGTGTGCTTCTGTGGGCTTCATTATTTTGCCAGTGGAAGTAGTTTCACCATGGACTGAGAGCTGTGGTCTAGTCCTGCTGAAGTCTGGTCTTTTACCTTTCACTTTTGGTAAGAGTAAAATTTTCATTTTTTGAAGTGGAAGAGGGTCTTCTAGCAGTTACACACTTGGCTGACACAGGTTTTATGCCCAGAATAATGTAAACTGCCCTGGAAACAGAGAGGAGCTTGGAGTCCATCTCTCCTTCTGCAGGGTAGTGGATGACCTACAGACACCATGTGCTGGTGGTGTGTTTTGTCTGAGGACAGTAATAATTGAATGAGGAGGTGGGAAAAGGTCTTCTACTCTCTCTGTGATTCACATGCGGACAAAGTGCCAAAGTTTTAAGAAATGTTTTCTGAAATATTGGCCTCATCTGCCAGGAAAGTTTTGAGTTTGAGCTCATCAGATTGTTGCCATCCTGGGAGGGCAAAGTGTGCAACAGCTGAGTCAGCCTGATGGGTTGTCTCTCAAAGAAAACCATCAAACCAAAGGAGACCCTGATGTATCCTGCTTCACTTGGTTGGACTTTAGCTGGTGGCATCTGTTGTACACAGTACCCAAGACTTGCACCCTAAAATCAGAAAATGGGGTTTGTATTTAATACAGCCTCTAGAATCACAGAATCATAGAACCACAGACTGGTCTGGGTTGGAAGGGACCCCAAGGATTATCAAGTTCCAAGCCCCCTGCCACAGGCAGGGCCACCAACCCCCAGGCCTGGAGCTAGACAAGGTCACCCAGGGCCCATCCAACCTGGCCTTGAACACCTCCAGGGTTGGGGCATCCCCCACCTCTCTGGGCAGCCCATTCCAGCCCCTCACTACTCTCTCAGTGAAGAACTTACCCTGATCTCCAACCTGACCCTTCCCTCCTCCAGCTTCAATCCATCCCCTTGTCCCACCACTCTCTGCCCTTGGGAAAACCCGATTCCCCTCCTGTCCATCCGCTCCCTGTAAATCCTGGGGGGCTGCAGTCAGGTCACCCCTTCCAGTACTTAAAGGGAATGTATCTAACTAGAGCAAAGTGTCTTTCTGTCTGTCTGCCTGCCCACTCCACCAGACTCATCCATGGGATGACTATCTGAGCAGCATTAAGAAATGCTCCCAAGTTCCAGACAGCGCCGCGAGCCGGCGCGACGCTCAGAGCGGCCGTCTGGCCGGACAGAGCTGCAGAGCTAAAGGCTCTTGAGCCAACCTTTGCAAGATCTGGTAATACAAAGCTAATAAAGTGACTCTGATGGGAGTGCAAGGCAGAGTGAAGCTGTCTTTAGCCTTTACCAAAACCACTGTCAGTGCCTTTGCCTTTTCACAGCGCAGCTCCTCGCAAAGCTAATTGGGTTAGTGCCTTGCAGGGGGCTTTCAGTGTCTGCAGGAGATGGGCTGCTGAAAACACCTTCCCCTTCAAGGCACACAGCGTTGCCTTTTTCACACCACAGCTCTCTCCCCGGCTTCTGTTCTCGAAAAGCAAAAGTCCCAGGCTGTTCTTCAGTATCAGCCATTACAGTGTTTCAGTTCTTTCCTCCCAGCCATTTTCAAATGTACAACTTAAAAGGAAAATGTTTCATTTTAGGCCAAATTCCCCCCTCCTCTCCCTTTCCCCTCTCTTCTCCTTCACCCCCCTCCCCCCTCTCCCCAAC
>VXBZ01009998.1:113617-125339 GCA_013399135.1 Heliornis fulica | reverse complement strand
ATATCTGGAAGGAGGTGAACCACCTGGATTCCAGCATGGGCTAGAAAACGGGGTGTATTTGGAGGTGCACTGAGAAGCAGAGCAGATAATGTCACTGCCCTCTGCTACCAGCTGGAGCAAGGTAGGAACCTTGGTCCTTGGTATATTCCAAGCAAGCAATGTCCATATACCTCAATCCACACCTTCATTTGTCATAGGGGAAGGGGAAGGAAGAGAAGGGCCTTTCATGTTAGAAAATGTCTTCCTAGCTCTGTCATTGTGTGTGGGTTTCCTCCATGCTAGAAGGTTTCCTCCTTCTCCATAGTCACAGACTGGTCTGTGTCAAAAGGGACTCCAAGANCCCCCTGATCTCCAACCTGACCCTTCCCTCCTCCAGCTTCAATTCATGCCCTTGTCCCATCACTCTCTGCCCTTGTGAAAACCCAATTCCTCTCCTGTCCATACACTCCCTTTAAGCACTGGGGGGCTGCAATGGGGTCCCCCCACAGCCTTCTCTTCTCCAGGCTGATCCAGAAGGACCTCTACATTCTGGTGCTCTCCTTCAAGTGTTTGGGTTGAGGCTGCAGTACATTTTGACACTGAGCCCCTCTTGAGGAGCCAGTAGTTGAGGTAGCAGAAGTCACCACACACTTGGCTCAAGGCTGCAGGAAGCTGAATCTTCATCCTTGGCCTCAAGTGTCTCATGTTTAGCTATACACAGATAAAATACTGAACCTCTGACCTACAGCTTCTCTCTGCTCTGCAGTGGTATAGCCAGGGAGAGGACAGGCAGGGAGGGTTAGGGTTAGCAGCCCTGCTGTGACCTCAGGAGGTTTGAAAGGGCTGGTGGTTCTTGGTGGTCTTGGACTCGACTGCACTCGGGCAGTGAGAGGGCACATGGTCCCAACCCAGTCTGGGCTCCCCTGTTAAACCTCTTCTTGACATCAGCTCAGTGTCCTCACCTGTGCAATGAGACCTCCTCCATCTGCAGTGAGGCTTGTGATGAGCCAGTTACAAACATCTCCCTGTGCCACGACTGTTCTTCACAGCAGCCCCTGGGCGAGTGGAGCCTCGGCAGAAGGAAAGCAGTGGGGTGCTGACCTGGAACCAGGCAGCACGGGGAGCTGAGAGGCGCTGGGAAAACTCTGCACTCAGAGCCCTGAGGCTTCTGTTTCCACCTCTGGGCTGTGTTGGGGCAGGGTTTGCTCCCTGTGCTTGGCTCAGCACCTGGGCAAGGCTCCTTCTCATCCCCTTTCAGACTGGCTGGCTCACTGCTCCGTGCCTGGGTGTTTTTGGCACCGTCTGGCCTCTCAGCTGGGCATGTCCTGGGATGCACTGCAGCATGTCCTGTGGAGAGCTGCCACGCCACGGGAAGGTTACAGCTAATCTGCAAAAGTCTTGTGAGGTGGTTTGGCTGGAGGATTTTTTTTGTTGGTTTTTTTGAGAGGGATG
This sequence comes from Heliornis fulica, assembly GCA_013399135.1. Lineage (NCBI taxonomy): Eukaryota > Metazoa > Chordata > Aves > Gruiformes > Heliornithidae > Heliornis > Heliornis fulica. The sequence continues at coordinate 123,908 of VXBZ01009998.1, read as the reverse complement.
CTGAACATCTTTACTTTCCCCTTCCTATCCATTTGCTGAACACCCTAAAAGGAAGCATGAGCAGGGTAACAGATAAGCCTTATCCCTCAGAAAGAAAACATTCCTGCAGTCAGAGCATATAAGCCAGATAGCACCTGCCTTTCTTCATCCCAAGCCATGTGGCTATCACGGCAGCCAGAGCCTGGATCTCTGCCGAGGCTTAGGACGAGAGCCAGGGGTCACAGGACTGGTGGTGACGGTGCCCAGCACAGCCCTCCCCTCTCCCCACCACCCTCCCCGAGGGACCACACTGCCAGGCCGCCTGCCATCTGCTCTGAGGAGCTGGGGGGACCTGCTGTAAACCATCAAGGAGAAACATAAGCTGGGAGGGTTGGGAGAGGACCCCACTCACCCTCCTCCTGCTCCCCGGCTCCTCTGCAGCCAGGGCTCGGCTCCGTCCCCTCCCTCTAGCAGCAGAGCAGAGTATCTATTCACAGCACTTGTCAAAAATTAAAGCAGAACCTTCTTTCAAATGCTCTCTCTGTACTTGACTGTCAGAAGAACGATTTTTCCTCCAAAAAAAAAAAAAAAAGAATTTAAATTTAAAATTCCAAATATGCACTTTTGCTCAGACGAAAGAATGTGTGTTCCCGCTTTCAAGTCGGGTTCTCGGTGACCTCTAGGTTTTAATAATTTCAGCAGTGTCATTTGACAATTCAAATACAGTCAGTAAGCACAGGAAAGTAAATGTCCTTTAAGATAAGCACATATTATACTGAGAGCTGATGATGAGAAGATTTCACCTACAGCTAGAAACTTCAGAGTAATATGTGCGACTCTTCCGCATATTAAAATCTGCTTTGGTGAAATATTGGTATTTCCAGATTTTCAGCTTCGCTGGTGCTAAAATATTTCCACTGTTTAATTCATAAGAAAGTGTGATGGCCTTGTCTGTAGAGGTTTCACTGTTTGGCTTTCCAATTAAAAATAAATCAGCCTTCAAATTCTGCTTGCTGCTGATCTGAGGGGGCAAAGGGCCACGATCTGCATGGCCAAGACCTGTTCTACCCACCCATCCCACGGCGCCTCGCTCCCCGCGCTGCCGCAGCCAGGAGCTGCTGTGGTGAGACTGGGGGTACCACACCTGCTCCAGGGATGACCCCACTGACTCTCAGCCACGGGTGGACGTGCTCCTCCAGCTTTGGGTTCCTCAGATCCTCTTGACTTTACTGTGCCCTCCCGACACCCTCTCACCGTGAGCTGTTATCGCACGCACACCCGCCCCTCCGCAAGCAACTCAAGCTACCAGTCAGCGAGCAGATCAGCCTGTCACAATAATTAATAGGCCTCCCCATGGTCCCTGGTAATCCATCCCAGGACTGCACAGCGCTGGCTCTGTTTTACTTAGGTACATGTAAGCCTTAGAACTGCCCCAAACAGAGCCTTTTTTCATGAAACTGCTTCATTCAACACCTTATAAGGGCTGCGGGCGCAGGGAGGGGGCAAGTTTACACAGATGCTAGTGTCTCAGGACTCGCTAGCAGGTGTCTCCTAACTTTACACAGACCACCCTCACACTAAAGGGACTCTTTTGCTTTGAGCCTGTTTGAGTTACATGACTTTGGTCTCCCAGTTCCTGTTCAGCGGGCGATTTATGGCTTTCCTTATTGATAATGCTCCCGTAAGCAGAGGGATGGATTGTCAGCCGGTGGTGTGGGTTTCACGGAGTCTTGGAATAGCTGAAGTTCCCTGAGCATGCAATTCCTCAGGCTTTCTAGGGAAAGCAAAACAACAACACCACCCCCCGACGGGCTGTGGGGGTTTGAATTTGTTTGTTTATTTAAAACAGGGCGGGGGTGGGGAGGGGGAAGAGGTTTAAGCAAACAGTTTCCTCTGAATTTGGCCATTTTCTCTTGCTGAGGTCATATGACAGCTGAGATTACACGATTAGAAATGTTTTAAGGCATTCCTTCAGCCTCAGGAGGGGAGGAGGGGAAATGTTTAAGGTTTGCTGTCTGTAGTTGAGGGAACAAACATCTGAAGAGCTGTCCTACGTAGGGGTGATCACAGAAGGCGTTGCCTCTTTCTCCAGGGATGGAGCTGGGAGGCAGAGGACAGCTCAAGCTGCCGTTCCTGATGGAGGTTTGGAAATCCCTCAGGCTTCAGAAACTTTGGGCTGGGACAAGCTATTGCAAAATTCGAGTCCTTTTCTGCAGTTCTCTGAAAGCTCTCCAGTTCTCGTCAGGAGTTAATGGGGACAAAGTGTTTATTGGGGTGACTGCCCTGCCCAGGAGTCCCACAGCAAAGAGCTGATCACTCAAACCTCTCTGCTGCAGCAGCCTCTCCCCTGTCTCTGCAGATCATTGCTGGTGCTACTGCTCCTTGTCACCCCTCACAGTTGTTCCTTCACCCTGGGAGAAAGAAATTAGTCTGTAAGTGCCAGAAAACCCTGTGCAACACGGAATGGTTGACAGGATTTAGATCTGGACGTGCTCCATGATGGACCCATCACTAAACACTTTGGCCAAACTCTACCACATCTGCTCTCAGAGTCACACCTTTGCTCTGTTCTCTTCTGGAGGTGATGAATGGCCTTTGTGCAGCTGTCTGGGGATGATGTAAAAACGTGTTTCTGCACAACATGGTATGTTCCTGCTGAGTTCAATTTGTCAGTGTGCTGCAAGGTCTGGCTGCTGAGCTTCAACCCTGCCACGTGAGGGTGGCTTCCACTGCACTTCCACATTGACTCATGGTCAGTGAAATAGTCCTCTTGGCTTCCCAGCCTGTACAGCTTAACCCCCTCCTGAGTTCAGCCACTGGCTTCCCACTACTCAGCTGGATGCACCCAGACTCCAAGAAGGGCACCAAGTAGTGAAATATGCACCTCTGTCTCCCTGCAGTGGTATCTGGGAGTTACTCCCCCTGCCACCATTTTGATCCTGTTGAAGGTCTCTTGATGATGAATAACTGTTTCTGTGGCATGACCCTTCAGTGGGCTACCTGAAATGGCCTCCAAGTCCCTGTCCTTGTAGACAGATGCCTCCAGTCATGCCTTAGCATTATGCCAACTGGTTCAGAAGCAACAGTAGGTGCTCAGTGATACAAATGACATTTCTGGTTAAAGTTCTTATCTGTTACAATGAGGAGTAGCCACAAGATTCATCTCCTTCTCCTGCTTTATCAGCTCTCACTGGAAAGGAAAGGGGGAAGGTCTCCCGTTGATCATAGGGAGGTTATTGGCTGAGTTTGTTCTTGGCTGCTTGATAACTATATGCTTCAGCCCTCATCTCTCAGGTCATTAAATATTTTCCTCCCAACAGAGCTGAGAGGCACCAGTTGAAGCCCAGACTGTGTGTGCCAGGTACTGGATGGTCTCTAGAAGGTCAGTTGGTGCCATTTGTGGATGGTCCCAGGAAGCTGTGAGGATGTCTACCCATGCCCCAGCCCCCTGTCTAAACCACACACACTTTATAAAAGCTTTAAGGGGTTAATTTGGATAGACATGATAAAAACTAAATGCCTTTGTTGTGCTTCTGGAACCAAATAATGCTTTAATAGCAGAAACCTTTTTCAAAGTTAGCAGTTAGGAGTAAGCGCTACTTTAGGCAATCCAGGCATCTGCTGCAGGGACTTTCCCTTGTAATTAGTTAATGAGCTTGATGTACTTTTCCCATCTCATTAAGTTGCCATCTTATTAGCCTTGTTAGGAAAGGTAAATGTTGAGGCATATTAAAGACAGGTTCCTTACCTGATCCTTGCCTGTGTGCTCCAGTGAGCTGGCAGCACCCTCCAGGATGGCCACCCTGGGTGGGTAAGGATGAGGTCTGCTCATCTCTCTCTGTGCAGACTTGAAGCAAGATGTAAAATACTCACTGTCTAGGGACACTGGGAGACTAAAGGAGAAGAACAGGCAAGAAAAAGTTCATGGAGTTCTTCTCTGGGTGCCCAGTAAGTGTCTTCTTTTCCATGGTTGAAAGTTTTGGACACCTGAAAGAGCTCTCTGTTCCCAAATCCTTAGAGCTGAGGTAGGGAGTGCTGCTGGTTTTACACCTGAGCAATCACCTCACCAGGAGTCCTCTTCTTTGGGGCTTGTTCATGAGTGTCCCTCAGGAATAATGGTGGTGGTATTCAGGGGCAGAGCTGGCCTTCCAGACTTGTGAGCACCATCTGCATGAGCAGAGGGAACCACACTTACCTGAAGATAGCCCAGATCCAAAGAGAAGCAGCAGAACTCACCAAAACCAACAGTTCCATCAAACTCAAACAAAAGAGCTACTTTGAAAGACCACCGAGAGCTGGGAAGCCACAAGCCTGATGGCTGGTCAGATCTGCAGGTTGGGAGTTTTCCCTGGCAGCAAATGGAAGTGGAATCAGCTGGAGTAGCTGGAAGCTGCCTGTGTGCTGGAGCTCCAAAACACAGGAGAGAGCAGGAGGAGAAGGGCTGGAGTGCTTGGCATAGTGAGCAAGGTGCTGAGCAAGGGTTTGCATGGCCATCATCACCAGGGAGAGTTGCTGAGGGTACCATGTCCACCCTCATTTGCTCTGCCCTGTACAGATGTCACTTTGGGTGACACAGGAGGGAGCAGCCATGGACCTACACAACCTGCCATCACCATTCCAGCTCTGCTCTGTTACAAACCACTGTGAAGCACAGGGGGCTCAGGTGTAAGTGTCCCCTGCTAAAAGAACATGGAGGAGCAGCTCCTGCTCTTTCACAGAGTATCTGGAGCACCAGACCCACGTTGGGGTGAAGGAGACTTGGCAGAACTGAGTAGCTCACTGCTTTTCAAAACCAGAAAGTGAACTGGTGGCCACACTGGGGTTTCTGTCAGCCTCCTTTTCCAGCTGACCCCATTTTTATGTGTTCTCCCTTCACAGCTGGGCTCCAAAGCCTGGATATATTTCTTCCTGGCCTGCTGTCGTGCTGATGGGATTTAAATATGAAAAGCATTGCTCTCTGTGCAAGTTAAGCCTTTGGTTAAAAGTGCAGGATGTTAAGAGGTGCAGGATTTTTTTAGTCTCTTGTAAGGTCTTTTTCAGTGTCTCCTTATGAGATGGTGTTGAAAGTCTCTGTAACATTAATGATCTCACACACTGTATATGCAATCTCTCTCCTCCCTTTATGTAGAGTTTTCCTAGCTAATTTCACAGTATACTCCATTAAATCACCATCCTTTGCTGTGAGCTCTGGAGGTTCCTGCTGCCACATGGTACATGTGACAGCTGCTTGTGTATCTGCCTTGATTTAATGCAGACAGGTTTCATCTCCTGCAGCCTTTTTGCACAGATCAATGGGCTTGATCCTTGACCTCCAGAATCAGGCCCCAGAACCACTCAAACCCCCTCCAGCAAGCTGCTCTGCCTTGTACCCCATGGTCCAACCTCTTTTTGGCAGCCTTTGGGAAAAAGTTTGACCTCCTTCAGTTTGGGAACTGTGAAATTGTAGAAACTCAGGTGAATGAACTAGGAGGTCTTCCTCAGCCAGCATAGGGTCTTCTCCATGAGCTACAGCCTGCTTAGGTCTCCACAGCTGGCAACACTCCTGAGTGGTTGTAAGCAGTGATCATCCCACACCTTTGCCACTGCTCATCCTTGCCCAGGTTTGGAGGACTGAGGTAGCAGAAAGCTCCCTTCTCCCCTCAGGAGCTTCAAAATAAGGGTAGAAAGAAAGAAAAAGGGAGAGATGGTGGAGTCAGGACTGCCAGCAGCACTTTTACAGCCAAGACAATTGTCTTCTCCAACCCTTCACTTAGATTTTCTTGAGTTGGTCAGCCCAAGGCTTCATCCACAACCCAGCTCTGTCAGTGGTGTTCTTCCCATTGTCTTCAGCAGGCCATAAATCCAGCTCCCTGAAGGTGATCCCCAGCTGTCCCCTGCCTTGGTGCCAGGCACCCCCCGTGCCCTCTGGGATGGCATTTCCTGGCTCAGAAGCCCTGGCTATAAGGCAAGGAGAAAGAGGGAACTGTGGGTCAAGCTGCAGACTTTGATGTTTACGTGGCTCCCCCTTGCCCAGCCAAAAAAGAAGAAAAAAAGAAGAAAAAAAAAAAAAAAAGAAAAAAAAAAGAAAAAGAAGGATAAATCAGGGATGAGAAGATGAAGAAAGGACAAGCAAGGCAGAAAAACAACATGAGGAGGAGAAGGTTATGGCTATAAAACCCACTTTAGCAGAAGCCTCTCCTACAAACTGCACATACAACCCACCGGGCTGAGCAAGGAGCCAAAGTCCCTTCTTTCTCCCCAAAGCAGGAGCACCTCTCTCCTTGCAAGGACACTGCTGTCACCGTGGTCCCCCCGGGGCTGGCCAGAAGAGAGGCTGCCACTCATTCGGTGGAGCTTTGATGCCGGCACAAAAGAGCAAGTCATTTGAGACGCTTCCTGACTGGTGGCCTGTATCAGCTTGTGAATCATCTGAACAGCTCCTGCTTAATCCGCTTGTGCATCTTTGAAGCCTTTTCTGTCTCGCAAACAAATGATCAACTGCAACTTATTTTTAATCCATTAAAAGGTTCCAGATATTCCCCTGTAAAAACAAAATACCCAGCCTCAGTACCTCAGGGAGGAGTGAATTTTGTAAGTATTGATTCGGTCTCCGCTGAGCACAGTCAAATATTAGCATCAATTTGTGAGTTACTTGCTAGGAAAAAATGTCAAAGGTTCAGTTTTTGCTGTGATCTAATCCCAGCTATTAAAATACCAGGATCTCATGGAAAGTAGAGGCAAGACAGTGTCAAAATGGCTTGGACTAGAGCCTTGTGTATGGCATGCTCGGTTCTGGGAGGGTACAAAGTCAGGTCTGGTGTGGGGAAAGAAATTCTGGCCAAGCAGGGCAGGGGCAAGCTCAAAGGAACCCTTCCACTGTTGGCTTTCATTTGCAGCTGGACATACATGGAAGGACACCACTCTGCATCACAATATATTTATGCACCTACCCTCCTGTTAAGCTTTATGTAAATTAATTGCTGCTTTCCACCCCTTCTTCTGTGTTTTGCTCTAACTCTCTGAACAATAAACTAAAATTACAAAATCCAGCTGAAACTTAATTGAAAACACCAAGTTCCATCTGACCTCACATAAATTATGGTTAAAGTTGCCATTTTAAAGAACGGTTCTTGTTGTTGTTGTTGTTGTTGTTTTTTAATGCCAAACTATAAATCAGCTCAAATTGAGTTCAAACCGGCTCAAAATTGGGACCAGGTTTGCTCAGGGAGTTGCAAACTTGAGTAAAAATCTTTGGGCAAAGCTCAGTTGAACATTGAAATTGCAACAAGCCAAATGGTTTTGCACTGGCCCATTCCCCCTAAACAAAGAGATACTCAGAGCTGATTTACTCTGGGTGGAGGGTGAGGAGGATAATGTGGGTCAGGTGCAGAGGTGGGGAAGGAGCTCAGGTGGGCACGTTGGGAGAGGAGATGAGGGCAGAGCAGGTGGCTCTTTTTTGCCTTGATGAAGCTGTGAGCCCCCACCCCAGCCTCTCCCAGGCAAACAGTCCTTAGGAGCAGCTCTACCTCATTCCAGTTCCTTCTCTGGGGTGTAGGGGGTTGAGAACCCCCCACCATGGCTCTCCTCATGGCTGCTCAACTGTAGTGGTATGTCCTGTGCTATCACTGCTCTGCTGCACATCCTCTGAGAAGCCAAAGGCTGGTGGGACCAGTAGATGTCTGGTGCTGGGACAACTGGCCATGGAGGTGAGCTGTGTGCGGGTGTGAGGGCTTGATGCAAGGTGAACAGTTTGTGTCAGGGCTGGTGGCCAGTCCTAGCTGGGAATGTAGGGAGAGACTGGCCCCTGCCACGTACAGAGCTTGTGTTGTGTTCTGACCCTGCATGAGAGCAGAGGGCTCTGTCCTCCTCTGAGTCACCTGCTGCTTTATTCCACAATAAAAGCAGGTGGCCTGGGCATGTCTTTAGCCATGAAGTCCAAAAATCCCTTGTGTGGTGCTGGCTCTAGATTGTGTAAGCAAAGCAAGTTTATATTTTGCTCTCTGCAGTGGCCTTCCTTGTGCTGAGGTGGTGTGATAAAGTGTTTCTCTGCATCCCCAAACTGGTCTGTGTGCTGTGGCACCAGCCTGGCACCAGTATGCTGCAACTGAGCTACTGGAGCTCGGTCTGAATGGTGGTGTTGGACCCCAGGCAAGAAATGTGTCTCTGCAGCACTGTCCTGTTGTTTGGCTGTAGCAGAGCTCTTGAGAGGTTGTAAATAACATGGGAGAGATCCCGTGTGATGGTTTTGTAAGAGGAGTTGGAACTGTGGTTAACATGTGCTATTAGGAGTGAAAATGTCTCTTAACTCCTTGGCAGGCAGTGGAGTCACCTGTCACCTAGAACATGGGTTGGCTGAGGGTGAGGGGCCCAGCCCTCAGGAGGGTGACTGGGATTATGTTTTTGGACTTATTTAATGGCTGCACATCTTTAAGACACAAATAACTTGGCTGATCCTTCTTCCTTTCGGGCTGATGGTGTGTCTTCTGGAGTTGAGCATCTTCCTGTCATGTGTAAATGATGAGTGACTTCTGATGATCAAAGATTTCATATTTCAGCTTGATAGACATAGTTCATCTTCTGATCTGATACCCAGGTGGCTTTTTGTATTGTTTGGTTGGAGCAGTTTTGCTGTGGCTGGTTGGGATTGCACAGTAACTCAGATCACAGGGAGGAAGGAGCTGTATTTTAGGTCTCATTTCTAAAAAGACAAGTAGAGCCAATGTCCTTGGTTGCTCAAAGGAAGGTGCCAGTCCATAATGTGTGTGGAAATTATTTAGACTCTTCCTTTTCTGATACTTCACCTTTTTTTCCTGACTAATGACAAAAGAAAAGGGCCACATCCTGGAGAAAATGGCTCTGTGCATGCAAGCCCATATTAAAAAGGGATTGATTATAGATGATTTGTATTTGGATCCAAAAGGCACCTTCTTGCTGAGGGGTGATCATCTGTGGGAGGGTTGTCCAGCTTTGCTTTGCATCTGGTCCTGTCTGCTGGAGTGGGACTGGTGTGGTCAGGGGCTGGATTGGAGATCTGAGGTGTGGACACAGCCTCTCCTGTCATGGCTGAGTGTGAAGCAACTCAAAATGTGATGGGCAAAATCCAAACCAGGGGCAAGTGGTGGTTAAAAACAGTGTCCTTGGTCCAGAGAGACCCCTGTCCTTCTCAAAACAACAGAATGGCATGTGATGCAGAGGACTGACTTCATCTATTTCTTTCTGTCCCATGAGAACTGAAGGGTTTCCCCCTGCACTGTCTCCAAGTGGGGGCCAGAGCAGCAAGACTGGTGCCAGCCAGAGCAGGCACCTCTTGCTGTGGAGATGTTGTGCTTATGTGTCCAGTTGCTGTCATCCCATTGTTTAACCTTCTAAAGTGAGAAAAAATACCTCAGACCATTGAAAGGAGCAGCAAATGGCTCCAAAACAACCTAGGAATCGCAGGGACTTTGATCCCCCATCACTCCAACCCCTTCTACTTTGTGTTGTTTAAGATTTCCCAAACATTGCATCTCTTCACGTAAAAATTCACCTTTGTGTCGCTACATATAATCAGTGAATAGTGATAATAACAACAAAACTCCTAGGAAATCTCCCTGTGGCAACAAGTAATTGACCCAAGAATTTTCACTACAAGGAATTATTTTTTTTTTTTTAATAACCACACAGCACTGGAGATGCTCGTTCATCGGGGGATACACCGCTATTGTTCTCATCAGGCCTGATGCTTTGCCTTCACCCTTTGAGTTTTCTCAAAGGATCGAGATTATTTGGTTTCTTTGAAGAACAAAGGATAAAGAATTTTTTTTTAGATGACTGGCTATTTTGATCTGCGAGGTCTGTGCGCAGTGTGAGGGAACAAACATCACTAAATCATTAAGGGAAAAGGGAAGGGTATGCATAATGGAAGGGAGAAACACAAAGCCACCGAGTCCAGCGGTTAGAGGAAGGCGCTGGCAGCCGGTGCCTGGGTGTTGTTTGCAGCCCTGCTGCCTCTCCAGTGTGTGGTTTGCTGCCTTGCTTCTCCAGACCTTGGCTTCTCTCATCTGTAATGTGGCTGGGTAACTCTTAGAGCCAGAGGACTTGGAGAGGTTGAGTTGGTTACAGTTTTCAGTTCCTTGGGCCTTTAGAGAATTAACAGACATTAAGTAGGATGTCTCGTTTCAGCTGCCCAGCACCTGTCTTCAGATGCAAATACTTTCATAGAATCATAGAATTTTTAAGGCTGGAAATGACCCCTAAGATCATCCAGTCCAACCATTAACCTACTGCCACCAAGTCTACCCTTAGACCATGTCCTCAAGCACCGCATCTCCCCGTCTGTTAAACCCCTCCAGGG
>VXBZ01009998.1:98025-113508 GCA_013399135.1 Heliornis fulica | reverse complement strand
TAGGGCCTGTTCTCCAGACCCTTCCCCAGCTCCCTCAGCCTCCTCGTAGGGCCTGTTCTCCAGACCCTTCACCATCCTCGTTGCCCTTCTCTGGACACGCTCCAGAACCTCAACATCGTTTCCTTGCGCCTTTAGAGAATTAACAGACATTAAGTAGGATGTCTCGTTTCAGCTGCCCAGCACCTGTCTTCAAATGCAAATACTTTGCTGCAAGATACAAGGTGTCATGAATGTGTCTATGAAAATCCCGTTTGGCTGCTGGACCTCCCTGTCTGTGGCTGAACTTGGTGCTGAGGACACCGACTTCAGGTGCCTGAAGCTGCAGCAAGTGTTGGGATGAGGGATGCTCACCCGGTCTCTGTTGCTGCAGCAGTGCATGGTTCTCAATGTGTTCTCCTGATTGTTTTGTCCTCTTCTTGGTGGTTTGGACTGAGGTTTTGCAGCACAAGGGTCCATGCATCGACAATTGAGGTCAAAGAGTTGAATTTAGGAACTATCATCCCCAGCCTTGCTGATGGTTGGTGTCCTATGAGAGACCTTGAAGGGGACCTAAGGCAAACTGTGGGGTTTGAGCAAGGACTGGCCAAACCAAGGTGCCTCCTTTGCCCTTGTGCTGCAGTGCTTTGGAGCTTGCCTTGCTGTTCTCCAGTGAGCAGCTCCAGGGTGTTGAGATCCCTCTGTGAATCCGTATGTCACAGGATAACGCACAGACGTATTTCCTATTGAAACGTGCCTCTTCCATTTGGGAGATAAGAAAGTATCACATGTTCTGAGGAAATAGGATTAGCCTGTAATTAAGCAAAAATCCTTCTATTTAGCATAACAATTTTTTTTTAAATTAAAGAGTGACTATTACCTGCTAATTGAGGATCACAATATATAGAGAGCGATGGGTAATTGTGTATGACCGTCTATTTTTACTCTAGTTGAAAAAATTTAAATGTTAATATAGTCATTCACCCAGATGCAGGAGTAAAAGACATTTCTAGACTTCCAGCTACCAAACAGCATCCTCCTGAGCAGAGTCCATCCCAGCTCCTGCCAGCTGGAGTACAGCAGATGATGCAGTAGCTGACTTAAAAATAAAATTAGTGTCCATGCTCATCTCCATGGTGTCATGACCTTAGTGGTTACCTGCAGGGTGAGCATGTACCACAAGGCTGTTGTGGGCTGTACTTGGGTTGAGCAAGGTGTGTGCAAGTTTGTTGTGGCCCTGGGGGTTATAAACCATGGAGGACATAAGAGTACTGAACTGAGAAGTTTTGGTCTGGATCTGAGCTCTGCAGTATGATCCTTGGCCAGGGACTGGAGCTGTACTGAGCTTTTCTTGGTTTTGTGGAGGAAAAAAAAATAAAAAACCACAAAAAAAACCCTAAAAAAACCTACAAAGAAAACCCTTGTAAAAGCAAAGTGTGGTTTTTGACAGAGTTTAGGCTTGTACAAGTGAGTTTGGACAATGTTGTGGTTGGACTTTGCCCCTTCTTAGTGGATCTTGGGAGAAGGTTTGCTTGAAACCGTGGAGGGCACGTGACCTTATTCTCATCACATTTTGATCCTCCCCCCCATTACCCCATCGGTTTTAGATTTAGTCCTGAACTCTGCAAACACTTAAGCACATGTTTTGCTTCACACACTTAACAGTAGTACTCACTTATATACAGTTAAACACATGTCCAGGTTTCCTCAGGATCCGAAAGCCTGCCACAAATATTTCAAGTTCAACTTCCATTTCACATCCCTCAAATGGGAGATGGTCCTGTTTAAGAAGCAACTTCCTACCCTAATTAGTCCCTTTGGGCTAATCCCCTTCCTGCCCTTTGGAGATATTGACAGGAACATGTCCCTGATCTTCAGGAGGGATTTCTTCCAGTAACTTCAGGCTCTGTATGTCTCCTTGAGATGAATGAGTTCTCCTGACAGATGAGACGGCGGTAGCTGCTGTGGTGGTCACAGGGTTAACCAGAACAACTTCTGAAGACACATGAAGGGAGAACACATCACACTTGCTGAAGTGTCACTGCTGTGTGTGAGGGGTTTCCCAGGTTGGGCTGTCCATCCTTGAGAAGTGAATGGTGATGGTGTGCTGCACCTCGGGGTGTTGACTGCCCACGTTGTGTGGCACAGTGATGGGGCGAAGAGGGTAGTGACTGATGGAAGGTGATACAGGGTGATGGACACCACAACACTGAGACCTGCTTTTCCTTTCAGGAACACGAATTATTTTCCAAATCTCAGCAGTGCTGTTCAGGTCACTCCAGCCCAGCCTAGCATCTGAGCAGGTTGGCTTCCAGCCTGTTCTCATGCACGAGCTTTGGGTGCAGGCTGCAGAGTATTGCCCCCAGTCTGGAGGGAGCAGGGAAGCCGCCCTATTCCTGGTTGCAGGATGCTGATGCCTCACCATGACTGTGCTCAGTGAGCACCATGGTCCCTCTGCCTTGGCCTCCTGGATGTAGAAAAGAGATACTAAAGTCTACCTGGCAGAGAAGTGAGGCTTCCCCAATTAATAAACGTGCTCTTAGGCTTGCCGGATGAAAGAAATGCAAAATACCTTGATAGCTTCTTTTATGATCATTAATAATAGCCTAACTTACCTGAAAGGCACAGTTCGTGTCCCCAGTGAGTTTTGATCTCTTGTCACGCTTGGCTATGTGGGATGGGTTCTGCTCTGTCTCTTTGGGGAGTTGTTAGATGAGAAAACAGGCAGCAGCTATTTCTCCACCCCCTGCTTGGCTCTATTCCCAGCACTGCTTCACTCCCAAGGATCAATATCTACACTGAGAAATTAGACTATTAAGCTGCATATTGTAATCACACATCAAGTGGAGTCCACTCCCTCCCCACCACCCCTTGGCACACATTAGCATCCCCTCATGGATCTGGGGAGGTGGGGGGGTTTCTTTTGAACAGATTAAGAGCATCAGCGGTGTGGAATATGCGGGGATGGGAGCGGGACAGTCGTTCCGAGGAGCGCCCTGACTGCTTGGTGTGGATTGCTCCTTCCCCATTTGCATTACAGAAACAACAATCTTTTATTTATTTAAGTTGGAAATCCCTTTGCATCTGAACTTCAAGTGTGCAGCAAACACACTTTGATCATTTTAATGCAGAAGTCACTGATTTACAATAAATATTGTGTTTTCTTTTCGTACTTCTTTTTGTTCTTTGAGGAGATTAGAGCAAAGGAAGGGAAATAATTTTTGACCTCATTAGAGCTGCCTGGCGAAAGAAATGTGTGGAGCAGGGGAGATGCTGGGCTGCAAATTATCCCAAGCTAAGGACAGAAATTGCAGCATTGGTCCTGTGGTGGCTTATCAGGGCTGTTTTGCCTTTATCTCGTGGTAATAATTACATATACTTTTGCTATGTGCCATTGTCTGAATTTTCCCTCCCCAGCTGAGATGGGGACAGGGACTAAGCCTGAAATGGGCAGTGAAGTGTTGGAAAAGCATCACTTTTTCTGGGACCTTGGGCACAGGACAGTGTCTAGGTTAGAAATGTTTCTAGTGAACAGTGGTGATGCTTGTGCAGGGGCAGGGGATTGAAGCTGGGATCGAGTCAGCAGCTGATCCACTGGGATCTGCTGAAGCTGGTTCCTGGGGACAGGAGCTTTGCTGGAGTGTCATTGTGGGTGATGCTCCTGCACAAGGAGGCTGAACCCAGCGACAGGGCAGCCTCCTGCTGCTGCCTGAGCCAGCTTTGGTGTGGATTTGCAGAATCCCTCTCTCTTTTGGGGACAGAAACAGAAACAAAGTCGATACTTTAAACAAATCTCACAAAAAGGAACCCTAAAACAGCCTCCCCCCAAGCATAACAGCCCCCACCCCAATGAAACAAACCCAATCCACAAAAAAAAACCCCAAACAAAAAACCCCCACCCCCCAAAAAAAAAAACCCCAAAGCCTATTCATCCCCCCTCAAACAAATGCAGCTTTCTTCTGGAGTAATCCAGTGTAAAGGGAAGGGCTCAGCATCCTTTATGCACCCGCTGCACTTACACTGATCTGAGCTGACTTGGGTCTTTGTGGCCATCCCGAAGCCAGGAGCAGCAGGTCCAGCTTACAGGTGTGAATTCCAGCTCCATGGTCTCAAAAGGGGGATTTTCATGCTGGGCAGGCTCAGAGAGAAAGCAGTTAAACAAAGAGTAGTTTACTCTGCCTGGGGTGTGCTGCATTCTCTTTCTGTCCTTTGCTGCTCTTTTTATTTCTGTAACCAATGTGGGTTCCTTTTGTTCAATGCCTTTTTCCTCCTTTTTAAACTCTTTTGTTGTTTTTCCACCCTGAAGCAAACCTATCACATTGTGTTCCTGGTCCAAATTTCTAAGGAAAAGGCTTGTAAGGAGATTCAGGTTGCTCGAGCTTTACTTGAGGTAGTAACTAAAATCATCAGGAAGAGTAAGTGCATTGGTTGCACCAGGTAGATCAGTTACTTCAGGGGTTGTGATGGGGTTATTTTGTACTCTTACTCTTTTTGTAGCTCCTTAAGCTGTTGTGTGTATTAAGTTTGCAGCCCTGAGCCTTAGGAACAGATGTGTTGGAGAAGGGAGGGTTGAGAGTAAAGAAACCTGGGAGAACCCAATGATGCCTCTCAAATGGGTTTTCCTCTGCTGCAGAGACAAAAAAACCCAAAAGGGAGTGGGGGGAGGTAGTGGAAGTATAAACACATCTAAATTACCCCTTTTTTTTTAAAACCCTGGTCACTCATTATGGTCAAGTCCAGCTGAATGGAGCCAGAGTGACACTTCAAGGTTTTTGTCTGTTGGGAAAATGTGTTGGAGAGTGAGTGAACACACAAAGTCACTGTGCCATCTCGTGGGGAGGAGGCTGTTCCTGCTGAGGAAACCCCAGACTGGTTGGCAGTTGTCCTGTTCCATCCTGGTGCTTACCAGGACCTTCTGATGTGCCTTGAGATGTGACTCTCCATGATTATGCCAGAGGTGAAGCTTTGTACACAATAGTTGTCAGTACTGGATCTCATAGGATGCTTTTCTTCTAGTAGAGGCAAATCTGTGGAGGCATAAAACTGAAGTGATAATCTTTTTATGCCATTTTGTACCCAGAGGTGTCCCTTTTAACCTCAGTAGGTGTGACAGGCCAAGATGGGTATCCTAGGGACATGTTCCCAGCCCTTTCCCACTGCTTCCCACCTCTGAGCAGAGACTGGTATTGCAATGCTCCCATGCACTAGTGGGTCCAGCCCAGAGCACACTTAAGCCTGATGGCCAACCTGCTGATGTGATCCTGAGGGTGTCCAAGGGACACAGTGATGGACCAGGACACTTCCCTTCAGAAAACCCAGGCTGTGGAGAGCTAAGGCACCAGTGGTGGTGGGGAGAATCGCTCCGACCAAGTCTGGTGGAAAAGCTGGATCCCTGCGTGCTGGTTCATCCTCCCATTCTCAAAGTGTTTCAAGATTGTTCCCCTGCTGTGAAGCTGTGGGTGCTGCTTGGGGGCAGGTTCCCCTGAAGACTCCCTATCCAAGCCTCGCTTCACCTACTGTCTGGGGCCATGCTGGGCTTCCCATTATCCCAAGCATGGGACAGAAACCACAGCATCATGGGCAGAAGCCTGGGTGAAGAGCCTGGCACCAAGTGGTGCTTGCCCTGAGGACTGCAGCACACGTGGGAGCATTGGAGGGGTTTGTGGGGGACATCACACACTCCACATGTGTCCCCTGCTCTCTGAGAGGGAAACAAACCCCCAGGTCCCCTCCTTTCTCCCAGTGCTGGCTGAGGCATTTAGAAATGAACATTAGTTTTCACTTGAGTCTCATTTCCTGCCAACTTAAAGGAACCTGATCATGCAATTCCCTTCCTACACGAACTGCAGGTTGTGCTGGGAAAAGTCTCTGGGTCTTGGGGTTGTTGCAGTGGGTCTGAATTCCTCCTGTCCTGTCAGTGGGCTTGGTGAGGCTGTTTCCATAGACAGAATCAGCACCTCCTGAGAAAACTCCATCGAAGCCCAGACAGCATTTTCCAGTTATTATCTAGTGACTGAGTTTAGGTTTCCCATTGACAATAAAACAGTGGGTAAAAGGAAATGATTAACAGCTTACAACTATATCTAGTTCCTTCTGAGTAAAGCTTTATTTTTGGGGCTTGGAAGATGAACTGTACAGTATATTGTTTGAAAGTGCATCCTCTGTTTTGGAAAACTTCCATGTATTTTGTTTCTATGTTATCTGCGTGGCTGTAATTAGAAAATGATGTGTCTGCTACATGACCTCCTCGTAAAGAACATTTAAAGTGAGACAATAACATTCAATTCCCTTTCTAAACCATCAAAAAGAAAATGGCTTTCAAGGCATTTCTTCCTCCTTCCCAATTCCCTCTCTTCAGCCACTTGGGTGGTCTCATTTGACAAGTTTTACAATAGAGGACTTTTTTTTTCTTTTTTTTTTTTTCTCTCCATGGACAAACATGTAAGTGCAGCACAAAATCTGGAACTGGGAAACAAATGCTTCCCGTCCTTCCCCTAGAAAACCTCAGAGGCTGAATGTTGCTGGGTTCTTCCACTGCTTGTGGCAAAGGCAGGGTGGGAGGCAGACCTTGCTGCAGAAGGAAATCTGCTCAGCTGTCCCTCTCTTTTTTTAATGTCTTTTTTGCTGCTTACCTGCTGCAAAACTTCCCTGTCCCTACCCATGGGGAGGAGTGTTGTGTGTCGTTCTGTGAGCAGGGGCTCGTTGGAGCAGTGCTGTAAGTGTGAGGAAATGCTGTTTTGCTTATGTTGAGGCTGAAGAGGATGAGATGGGATAAATAGGTCAGCAGTGGCTGGGTTTTTTACAAGTGAAAAGCCTCTGGTTCCCAAAATCACCTGTTTCTCCAGGTGTTTGCTGCACGTTCCCTGCGTGGCTGGGGAGGACCTGGGAGCAGCATCCCCTGACATATCATTGTGTGTCTCATGCCTGATGGTGTGTTCCCTGCTTGGTGTGATGCTGCTCTGTGTCCAGCCCCCCCAAATAGATCTATCTGGCTCTGCAGCACCCTCAGACCCCAGGGAACGTGGCTCTGGGAGCAGTCTGGGGCTGATGTAGCTCTTGGTGGCTCCGTGCCGGTGGCTTTGGCGCTGCTGCACTGCACAAGGCAGAGCTCAGCTGGTGCTGAACCTTCCAGAGAGCAGCTTGAGGTTTTATTGTGCTGGGCTACCAGAATAACACCTTTTGGTGTTGCATTTTGTGGAGGTTTGGCTGTGTAATGTGGGAGAGCAGCATTTTGGAGACCTGGAGAAAAAGGCAGAAGGAGAAAAGGTAACAAAGCTGGGTCTAATGTGGTATAGAGATACAGAGTGTAGGTACACCAAGGAAAACAATGGTGCTGGTATGGAGTAGAATCAAATGAGCCCACCAGTGGCCAGTAGAAACCCTGTTCATCACCAAGGGATGGGTAGATTCCTCTAGCTGGGAGGAGAGCAAGCAGAAACCAGAGTGGCTCTCACCAGACAGGGTTTTTACCTGGGGATCTTTCTGCACTGTGATGCCAAGGGAGCATGGGTGCACAGCAAGCAAGCAGGGGATGTGTCTGGGTCCCTGGCAGCTGGGTGCTCCCACCAAACATGTGCCTGCACACCTGGCATGGGGCAGAGCAGAGGGGGTGAGCAGCAGCTTTACCCATAAAGTAGGAATAATAATAATCATAAGGTATAAGAGGCATTGAGCAGCTTCCCACTCGTGCTGGGGAGAGGGGGAGCTGTCACTTGTACCTCTCTTTAAAGCCCACAGAACTTGTATGTGTGTTTCTTTGATGAAATCCAGATAGCAGCAAGAGCACTCTGGGCAGTATGAGGAGCCAAGGATAAGCAATGGTTTACTGGTGAGATGTATTGCTGAGGTTGTGGTTACTGGGGTTCCTGTGGGCATGGTATTGCCCTGAGCACCCAGAGATGTGTGAATGCAACCCCATTTCCCAGTCCACATCTACCAGTACTTCTAAACTGAAGTATCTGCTCTGCTTTGCTTTCCTGTTGCAAGTACTACTGTTGGAGCCCTGATTGCAGGAGCAAATCAATACATGGATGATTGGAACAAGGTCTGGAGGAGAATTGTGTCTGGCTGCAGCCACCAAAAGCCAAGTCACTCAGTGGGAACATGTCTCCAGACTGACATGCCCAGTCACACTTCAGATGTGATATGCTACTTGTGTCAAGCCTTTCTCTAGTTACTCATACCTTAGTAGCTGGGGAAACACTTCAAACAGTGTTAGAAGAGCATGGAAATGAAGCCCAAGAAGGTGCCAGGTTCTCTTACAGTGTTGGCACTGTCTCTCTGTGCTTGCAGCCTGTGACACTGGAATGAGAGCAGGGTTATTGAGGATGTTTAAAGCCTAAGCTAGCATCAGCATTTCCATTTAGGTCATCAGTTTGTTGTCTCTGGCACATTAGCCTCACTGCAAACGAGGTTTGAGGTCTCCATCTGATGCTGGTGGACAAAAGCTTTTTGAAACAGAGGAAACAGCCCCAGCAGTGATTTCAAAGCTGTTGGTCACTTGTGAAGGTAGCAAAGCAGCTCTGAACCTGCTGGATTTTATATCTCATAATGCAAACTTGGGCTACAATTTCCAGGTCACCAAGTCATTCTGCTGCATGCCACCACTCAAAGCATCATTTCTCTCTACAGCTTCTTTTCTCACCGTAACTTATATGGCAAGGGGGAGAACTCTACCAACTGGGCATCAATTGTATGTTGAAATTCTGGGTCAGGGACCCTTGGGCAGGTGTCCATGGTCCATGTGTGACTATGGGGTGAGGACAGTTTGAGGGCTTCTGGGCCATGACTCCCAAGAGGGGCACAGTGGTCCTTGTACCAGTGCTGATGGACAGTCTGATTCGGACATGTATCGATGGTCAGGTTTTGCTCCACGTTGTCCCTGACACAGCCTGCACTAATGGGACACATTTTGATGTTTGTCAGTCCCTGGGGGCAAGGGAAGGCCCTGTGCTGGGGGTGGGGGTGAAGCCAGGATGCAAAGAAGGCTACAAAGTGAAGTCCCACTGCCACCTTCTCAGCCTACTTGAGACTTTAATTGCCAATCTCTTTAACCTATAAGAATTTAATCTGGCCTCTATCTATGGCACATCTAAAAATAGTTTTGCTCTCAGCCATTTTTAAGGTTTTTCCCTATGAAAGGTGAGCTCCTCATGCTCCTCCTGGCTGAAAAGCACAACGTGGATGTGCTGGTGGAGAGAGCACCCCCCGACAGCCCTGCGTGCCCGGGGCGCCGTCGTTCTATTTACGGTCTTCTGAGGAACCAAACCTACGGGGTGTTCTTATTTGCATGGAGGACAGACTTTGAGTGACAGATCAAATGACCAGAATTTAGTGTGTCTTAGGAAAATTAGTTAATTTGGGTAGAGAAATCAGGGATCCCCATGGAGTTTGCAGTATAAAACTTGCTTCAGATGGTTCATAAACAAAGGGATGTGTTGCTAGGATTGCGAAGTTCAATGGATTTTTTTGCTTTTGCAACCCACTGTTGCAGTTTTACTTTTTCCCTTTTAGTCTGGGAGATATTTCTCTGCTTCTCAGTTTTATGTTTTCCTTGCAAATTTTTTTTTTTTCAAATTTTTATTGTTTTCAACAATCCTAACAGCAGGATTTGCATTCGCAGCCTCATTCAGGAGACGGGAAAAAAAATAATCAGAAGATAAATAGTAAAAATCAAGTGAATATTGGCAAAAAATGTGTTGGGGACCTTGGCCTAACCGAGAGCATCTCTCTGGGTGTCTGGGCTGGCCATGAACAGGTGGTGGTGAGGGGAAAGGATAAATGAGCAAGGTAGCACAAAGCTGTGAAACATGTGTTTGGGGCAGTCTTATCATAGAATCGTAGAATTTTTAAGGCTGGAAATGACCCCTAAGATCATCCAGTCCAACCATTAACCTACCGCCACCAAGTCTACCCTTAGACCATGTCCTCAAGCACCGCATCTCCCCGTCTGTTAAACCCCTCCAGGGATGGGGACTCAACCCCCTCCCTGGGCAGCCTGTCCCAATGCTTGAGGACTCTCTCAGGACAGAAGTTCTTCCTAAGATCCAACCTAAATTTTCCCTGGTGCAGCTTGAGGCCATTACCTCGAGTTCTGTCACCTGTTACTGGGGAGAAGAGACCAACCCCCACCTCACTGCAACCTCCTTTCAGGGAGTTGTAGAGAGCAATAAGGTCTCCCCTCAGTCTCCTCTTCTCCAAACTAAACATCCCCAGCTCCCTCAGCCTCCTCGTAGGGCCTGTTCTCCAGACCCTTCACCATCCTCGTTGCCCTTCTCTGGACACGTTCCAGAACCTCAACATCCTTCTTGAAGTGAGGGGCCCAAAACTGAACACAGTACTCGAGGTGAGGCCTCACCAGTTCAGAATACAGGGGGATTATCACCTCCCTGCTCCTGCTGGCCACACCGTTCCTGATCCAAGCCAGGATGCCATTGGCCCTCTTGGCCACCTGGGCACACTGCTGGCTCATGTTTAGGGGGCTGTCAACCAACACGCCCAGGTCCCTTTCCGCCAGACTGCTCTCCAGTCACTCCTGCCCAAGCCTATAATGTTGCCTGGGGTTGCCACAATGTTCGTCCACAGCTGCCCTTAGGCACGGTTAAGCTTCTATATCAGGATGTCTTGGCCTATCTCCCAATGCCATGGTGCTCCTTAGTGCCTCCTCATATTTGTTCTTTGTCTGGCATTGCACAACAAATCAGGATTCCTTGATCTCGCCTTGTTTGGATTCTTTCATGAATTGCATCCATGTGTCCAAGGCACTGAGCCCTTTCACATAATTGGGCAATATTTGCATTAGGATGAACAGTTTGTTCCTAAGTGAGCGTGGGTCGTTGTTCCCTCCAGTCCCAGAAGTGCCGCTGTGAAGTACAGGACTTCCGATCCAGACACATGGCTGCAAGTCTGGGACATGGGGCTACAGGACAAAATTTGTTCCTTTTGTTTTTCCCTGGAAGCAGCTGTTTTTTTTTCCCTTGGGGGCAGGATATTGGCTATGCCTGGAAGCCATTTAGAAGTTGCAGGGAGCACAGGAGTCAGTAGCCTGCCTGATAAGAGGTGTCTCTTGTCAAAATGCATTACTCTGAAGAGTCCTGTGTGTCTGTCAGCTCTTGAATAAGGTTAAAATGATGGGTTTAACACCTCAATCGAAGCCAGGTTGGACCTGAGCAGCTCCTATTGTTGTGGATCATGTGGTGGGTGCCACCAGACGATACACATGAGCTAACAGCCCCTCTCATGTGAGACTTGAGGAACTATGGCTAAAGCTCTGTGGGGAACGCCCCTTCCATCCTTCCTGATGTGGGAGCAGTTCACTAATTAGCTTTGTCCATCTGGAGTTATCACAGAGACCTCATTCCAGCATAACTCTGATTTTATGACTATTCCCAGAGGTGGTATCTCAAGAGGTTACAAATGATGTCTGGCATCAGCTGGGACGATTGTCACTCGTGTTTGTGTCGCTGTGCGCACACAAGCGTATGGGACTGATCTACAACATGTCAGAAGATGGCTGAGTTCTCATGGGGCTGACAAGCTTTCCAGTGACTTTTTTAGAGAAGGGTGCTTTTGCTCTAATTCAGTTTTCATCCTCTGACTTAGCAGAGTGGCCTGACGTGTGCTTCTTCCTCCCTTTCACCTCCTTTCTCTCTTGCCAGAATTTGTAAGCAAATCAACGCTGTTTCATGGGTAGGGGAAGATAACAAAAAAGTGGGGTTCTTGTATGCCCTGTGCAATGGAGATGACCTAAAGGGCTATTCCTGATCACTCCTGCGTGCCTAGGCAGTGACTCTGGTTTCTTAGAAATTCCAACTATGGCAATGCATGCTAACAGCATGTCCACAGCTTCACTTTTCCTAGAATCTGCCTAAAACTGGTGGTGCTGTCACTGCACTGTTGATACAATGGCAGGATCAGGCCCTTGGTGAGTTTATAATTGTAGCTGTCAGTGTGTTTCCAGATGTGGCTTTGGTTGCTTGGATCTAGGGCTCTGATTTTTCACAGAGGATACTCAAAGCTTACTGAAAATGTTTGGTGTCTGCATCTTGCACGACCCAAAATTGCGACATTTAGAACCAGCAGTTGTACTTTGACAAGGCTAATCCTTGAATAAATGATTAGCTCATCTATGAGAGTGTTGAGGCCCGAAGACACTAGATCTTTGGGTGCAGACGGGCCCCGTTGTGCAGGGTAGGCGTGCTCAAGAGAGCCATGGGGTTTGTCTGTCTTCAGCAGACTCCTTGAAATAACATTTTCTTTATATTCATAACAACTGGCTCCTGCTTGCTCTCTACCAGGGAGGCACTATCAGAGATAACTAGCCCTAATTGGAGAGGGAGAGGCAAGGGGAAAGGGCATAAAACCCAGGAAGAGGAGCAGGGGGAGCACAGATCCCACAGGCAAAGCTTAATGCCATCAAACTTGGATGGAAATAATACTCACAGACCATGGAAACACGCCTGTTACTGTGGGAGAGCAAAGCAAAAAAATAAAAAAGACATATGATAAGGCTGGTGAAGTTGGTGCAATGAACCCTGGGACTTCTCCCTGGATGGGCTGCCTTGCAGAAGTTTCCTTCTGTGGGAAAAAAGCAACGACTGGAATGGGTCGGTCTCCTTCGCCGCAGCAAACCTATACTTAAGTGTGATTAAAATGCTTTCGGCAAAGGAAATACCCTGGAGTTTCAGCCAAAAGTAGGGACATCCTTTTCTCCCTCTGATTGATGTTCTGGTGGTTTGTGTGGTGTACTATGTTCTGAACCAGACCCAAGTCAATTAGGCCCCGTTTCAAAGTATTTTCTCATGCGGGCCGAGGTTTTGCTCGTGCCAGCGAAACCCGAAACTCGGGGAGGCGATAGCAGAGATGGATCCTGCGAACGAGCCTCGGGTTAGCAGGCAGAGAGCACCACAGGATTCCCTGCTTCAAGGAGCAAGCTGCCTTTTTCAAGTTGTGAGGTTTAATGGCCTTTTTATTTTGCTGAGATCAAGTGTGCTGTTGGTTTAATATCTGATACAAGCTCTATCGGGAAAGTGTATCCTACCTTTGCAGAGGGACAAGGTGATCTAACTATGAAATGATCAGATCCTTATAGTTCTTTCCCACCCCTGGACCAGGTGGGATTTCTGCCCCAGAGACACCATCTAAAACACCTTTACACTCAGCCTTTGACTATTTGAAGCTTTCAGACAATCACAGTGTGGGAAAGGACAGTCCTTACAGATCTTTCGCCCTTTCAGTCCCGAAATATCATTCCTTGTGATGGAAGAGTAAGAACATGTGAGAGCACCATCACAAGCCAGCCAGCAAAGGAAATAACAGGGTGACCTTATAAAATCAGTACTGAAAAAAAACCCACCCAATTATAGGGTTAAATGCCACTGAAGTAATGATTCTCCTGGTTTATCTCCTTCCCGATACGCTGCATTTCAAACCCAGCCACTGGGGGCACGTGAAATGGTGCTTAAACCATCAGTGGAAGGTTCCCTCATCTGACAGACATATTCCCATGTATTCCAAACCAGCCCTGGAGTCTGGGCAGTGAGCTTAATGCCTTCCTTTGTAGTAAGAGATCTTTGAAACTCTTATTTGATCGTTTCCCTAGATTAGGATGATTCTGGGCTGCTTCGGAGAAATGTGTTCCCCCAGCCCACCAACCTCCTCTCCCAAAGCGATAAGGCATCTGTAAACACTCTCTGAAACTCTGTACAGAACCTCCTCTGTACACCTCTTTGAAGCAGAGCTGCAGGAAGACCTCTGTACCGCCTGAAAATATCTTGCAAACTGATAAAGAAGTGCAGGTACAGCTAAAATCCACTGTGTAATAAGGATTAGTGAACCTGAGGAGGTTTGTTTGGATTGAAGATGGAGTTGAAATGGACGAGGCTTGGGTTCAGCCAGAATTAAACTGAACTTGGATTTCATCAGATGCTGCGTGGCCCCCCTCCCATCCTCCTCCTCCTCCTCACCCCACTCCACGTTTAGAGTAAATACTCGGAGCTCAGGGTTTTGAAAGGAGCTGTTTAATTTTCCCAGCGGTCCAGGTCCTCGTTAAATACCCTGTGCTTCAGTACAATCCTCCACTTTCCCAACCAGCCCTCATCTCTCTGCATCGGTCTACCTGTGTGCCGGGCTGTATTGATCTCAGATATGTGGGCAATTGCTCTGCTGAATGCAGCCTGAAAGAACCCCATTTGATCTGGTGATGATACTATAGCATATATTCTGACTAATTGTATCCATGGAAATCAAGTGCACTTTAACTAATGAAAAAAATAAAGAAAAAGATAGCGTGGTCAAAGCTTGTTTGAAGAAATGACATGTTTTAAAACCCGACATGACTTAAAACAGAATCATATAAGTTCCTTTGCTAAAACACTTTCAGGATATATTAGGTATAACAATAGTTTTCTACATGAAAATGGCTTTGAAATCTTAAAAGAAAAGTATTTTAAAAGAAAAGAATTTTTTTTTTTTTTGCGGTGCATTAAATTGGATGTGAATATGACAGATTTCAAAGACTGTCAAAATAACGAATTTACATCATAAATGCACAGGCTCCCTTTTTAAAGGCCTCTTCAACAACTCAGGAAGGCGTTTAATGGTGAGCAAGTTCAAAGTGTCATGGACTCCCACTGGTATAAAAAGGAGGCAATACCCACTATACTCTCTGTGTTTCAGATAATGTATCTGTCTCTTTTCAAGTTAATAAACTGCACTCCTGTCAAATTGCAGATAAATGAAAGCGACCAAGACATTGTTTTCCCCACATATTGCTAAGAAAGATATCTCCCAATATTTCTAAACGACCAGTATGCTAAAAAGAACTTGAAATGAATCCACCCTGCAGTTATTTTACAGCATCAAAGACAATGAAATTTCCACAGAGGCACTTTCTGAAGTTTTTAAATGCTTTATTTCTGATAGCTGCTCATTAAGAAGCTTCGAAAGCTTTTTATTGTTTCAAAGGCAGTCATCTAAATTTTTAATCATTCACTAGTGCTATATGGTCATGATGTTCCTCTCTAGCTTTAAAAACCCTTTTTTATTTTCTAAACAGTAATGTCAACATAATGTTTCCCTGAATAATTGTTAGGTACGGCCTTGCTCAAAGAGCAACTGTGAGAAGGAGAGAAAGAGGATTTTTTTCTTTTTTTTTTTTATTCATTCCAGCTCCCTTTTGCAAGGGAGAGAAATGAGACTCTTCAGGAAATTAAAAGCCAGGACCAANGGGGAGCAGTGAGGCAGGGTCCTGCTTGGAGGGGGAGCAGTGAGGCAGGGTCCTGCTTGGAGGGGGAGCAGTGAGGCAGGGTCCTGCTTGGAGGGGGAGCAGCGAGGCAGGGTCCTGCTTGGAGGGGGATGCTGCAGGAGGCACATCCTCATCCCCAGGCAGTGGATGCTTGTGGTTATTGACATGCACCAGCCACAGCTGCATGTGAGCCTCTGTGAACACACATGGGAGGCTGCCCACTGGCCTGGTCTGACTGGCACGTTGTGCCCACTGGCCTGGTC
>VXBZ01009998.1:31384-96818 GCA_013399135.1 Heliornis fulica | reverse complement strand
TTCGAGGCAGGGTCCTGATTTGATGGGGATGCTGCAGGAGGCACATCCTCATCCCCAGGCAGTGGATGCTTGTGGTTATTGACATGCACCAGCCACAGCTGCATGTGAGCCTCTGTGAACACACATGGGAGGCTGCCCACTGGCCTGGTCTGACTGGCACGTTGTGCCCACTGGCCTGGTCCAGCTGACCCTGGCCTGGAATCCAGCATCACTCGGTCCTCACTCCAGCACCACTGAGGCAGGATTTCTCTTGTGCTGCCTGGGACTGTAGATTCTCACACACTAGATGTAGGGATGAGATTGCAGTTTTCTTACTCTTCAAGCTTGTATTAAGTTTCTCCCTCTAGAAACCACAACCCAGACTCTCTCCTCTTCAGGGACTGTGAGTTTTCCATTCTCAGGATCTAAGTGCTGGACTGAGCCCATGTTCCAGCTCAAGCCCCATCCCTTTCTTGAGCCTAGATTAAAGTAGGTTTGGTTTGCTGATAAGCAGCAAGGAGACAGGGGGGCAGATCTAGGCTGCCTCTCTGCAAGGAGGTGGATCCTTCTGAGAGCAGGTGTTTGGCTTTTCCACCCTCCCATTTCCAGTTAGGGTGAATGCAAGAAAACCCCTGAGCTGCAGGAACACAGGGTTGACCATTGACTGTGAGGGATTTTGAGAGAGGAGGATAACGACTGGCTCTTGCTAATCTAAGGCTTTGCCCTCCTCTAGTGGTACTTGTGATCTGAAACTCTCAAAGGAATAGCAAATATTAATACAATAATGTCACTTGTGGCTGTTCCCTCGTGCACAGCTGAGGTCTGAGGTGTGAGCTGGGTGACCTCTCCTTGCCATCTACAGCAACAAGGTGCCTGCTTTAACCAGCACCTCTTTATTTTTCCCCTTGGGTGATGGAGGTGTATTCTCAGTCTTCAAAGGAATGTTTGGGGTTTTTTTTAAATTTTCCATGCCACATATATATGTTGAACAGACCTCATGAGTTTCATAAGCTGTGTGCAAGCTTATGCCTACCACAGATATATGTTGCCACTTCTGTCTGTCCCTCAGCCTGGGTTTTGGTGGTTTCAAGCACACTGACAGCAGCTTCCTGGCTTTTCCCTAGGACAGCACCAAGACTTCCTTGCCCTCCCTGCCTCGGACCCAGGGTGTCTGTCAACTGATCTCAGCACTCGGGGGAAAAAAAAGCAAGTGATTTGCTTGAGTGCAGAAGTTTGGAACTGCAAATAGTTTGGAAGGCACGTTGGCAGCTAACGGGGAGCCACGAGAGACCAGCATGCTCACTGCCCCTGGGCTGGCTCTGGCCCTCAGAGGCACAGTGAGAGGAATTTTGCTGGTTACAATTAAGTAGTGATATTATGGGAACAATAAAATAAAACGAAGTGGTTGCTCCACTTGTCTTTTCCCAGGGCTTTGCTACGAGTTACCAGCAGTTCTGTTGGGAGTGGAGTGAGAACTGGCTGGCTGTTGAGCCCTGTAGGTGTTGGTGCCAGGTTGGGGAAGAGGGGGATGCTGTGTGTGCTCCGTGGCACAGCCCATGCTCTAGTGAATCCTCTTGGCCTCTTTGTGCTGTGCCAGGCTGCCAGACTCTGTGAGCTTTTTTTGTCCAAGCTAAATCTGTGTCCTGGGATCTTTGTTTTTTTTTTCTTGGCCAGATGGATCTCAGATTGCTTTTCCTCATCAGCTTTAGGTCTTGCTCTGCCTGGGGTAGTCACTGCTGTTCACTGAACATGGCAGAGCATGAGCCAGCAGTGCCCAGGTGGCTAATAGGGCCAATGGCATCCTGGCTTGGATCAGAATCGGTGTGGCCAGCAGGTCTGGAGGGGATTGGGCACCTTTACTGGGCACTGGTGAGGCCACCCCTCAAGTGCTGTGTTCAGGTCTGGGTCCCTCACTCCAAGAAGGACATGGAGGTCCTGGAGTAGGTCCAGAGGAGGGCAACCAGGCTGGGGAAGGGTCTGGAAATCAAACCTTGTGAGGAGCAGCTGAGGGACCTGGGGTTTTAGTCTGCAGAGAAGGAGGCTGAGGGGAGACTTTATCCCTGCCTAGAGTGACCTGACAGGAGGTCGTGGAGAGGTGGGTAATGGTCTCTTCTGCTAAGTGACAGGACAAGGGGAATGGCCTCAAGCTACACCAGGGCAGGTTCAGATTAGATACTACGAAGAAATTCTTCACCCAAAGGGCTGTCAGAGCGTGGAACAGGCTGCCCAGGGAGGGAGTGTAATCCTCAACCCTGTGTGTGTTTAACAGATGGGGAGGTAGGATATGGGTTAGAAGAGGACAGGGACAGTTGGACTCAATGATCTAAATGGTCTCTTCCAACCTTGTGACTGTGTATGTGCACAATTCCAGCACACCCTGAGCCGTGTGTCGGCCCAGCCTGGGGCTTGTCCTGACAGACCTGGGAAAGCTGCCACCAACATTTAGTGCTAGTCCTGTCTGCTTCACCAACAAGCCTTTTGAGCAGCCCTGTTTCTCTTTGGAAAGTTTGGGGAATCTTTACTGGATTTACACTTTGCTCCAAGGGGTCAAAGTGTTCTTGATTCTGGTACTGGAAAAGCCATTCCCAGAACTGGGAATAGATTACTTTAGCTGGTATTTGACAGGGTTTACTGCACTTCACAATGGCCCTGGAAGCATCAGTATGTCAAGCAGATCCTTGCAGGGGTCAAACCCATGGGATAAGCCCATCTTGCCAAAAGAGACAAGTCATCAATACTGGAGCTGCAGTTCATGTTATGTACACTTAGGAGTCCTGATGGAAACCGATGAGAACACGACGGTTACGATGCAAAATGCATGTTGGAGGAGTAGACTGCACCCTGCATGGGTTTTCTAACATCTGCTGGCTGCAGCTGTGTTGCACACTGTTGGGAAGGACCTGACCTTGGAGCTGGAGGGATCTGCAAAGCCTGTTTCACCACAGAAAACAGTGCAGAGGCTGTCAGGCAGGTAGGAGAGTTTGGCCCCTTTGCACTGGGGAGCTGCTGCTTATGTTGGCTCCCACTGCATTGAATGCCAGTGGTGCCTTAGGAAGCCACCATGTCACCTTTCCAAATCTTACATTTGCAGGACACACTTTTCCTGTAATGATAAAAGACTCATTATAGCTGCCCAACATCTTGTCTGAAAGTAATTCCCATCCTGTGTCTAAGATGAGATCAATAAATAATAAAATTTGCAGAACATGTATTTTGCCAGAGACAAAACAGCTTCAGATCTGTATGTGCTCTCCTTGGAGCTAAGTTTAGACCTTGGGATTTTGGAGAGAGTTCTAAATGTTGACTTGCAGGGTCTCAGGCCCTTCTCACAGATTGCAAACATCCTTGGCTATCTCTGTGTAGGGTTCCAGGCTCTGTTACCTTTCCAGGGAGAATTTAACTCTGGCCCTTCCTGCAGAAAGAACCAAGGGTTTGGGGAATAATTAGAAGCTGATAGCTTTGTATGCTACCAGACTGTTTGGCCTGTCTTTGAATCACAAAAGGAGGGGACAGAGCAAGATGCAGCTCTTGTGTCTGTGAAATTCTTTCCCATTGGCAACATTCCTGCTAAGTTGTAATTAATGGGATCTTCCAATTCAAGACAGTAAGTTCTGTCCCAGGCTTTGGCTTTCCCAGACTCTGCAGGTCCCTGCTCATGGAGGGACATCCCAGCCCAGCTTCCAGGGGCCAGGGCTGGATTTGAAGCCACAGCTCAGAGCAGTGCATTGGACACAAACAAGCGTGGCCTGTGTAGGAGCTGAAAGCAGAGTGTTCCCATTAGTTTCTCCTGGCTGGGTGCATGTGAGAGGTATCCCCCCCCAGTCCTCATCACACCGCGCTGCCTCTGACACCGCATGACAGTTTGCTCCCAGCCAGCTGTCAGGGACCTGCTCCCAGCAAATCACAAGGCCTTTGCCTTTGGTGTGCAGTCTTTCTCAGCCCACATCCCTTCCTCCTTGTAGTAAGTGTAGCTGTGTCGCCTTCAGCTGAGAAGCTCCGGAGCAGACCCAGCCCCCGCTCGTAGCGCAGATGGAAATGCAAACGCCTGCCCTCGGGCTGCCGGCTCCCCGTGCCATTTGGGCTCCGAATTCTCTGCGTGCTATATTTCTGTGTTGTAATTACCAGTCTGGTCCCTGACAGCCATAAAGCTGTCCTCAGGAGGGTGTGATGGATGGGGTTGTGTTGTTGGAGAGGCCTTTGCTGAGGACCGTTGCTAACTTGCCGGCATGTTCCTTGAGGTGATGCTCTGCTGCTCGGTTGCTTCAGAGCGAGCCACAATTCCCTGATGCTTTCACTTCCCAGTCAAACTGGTTGCTCTGAGGCTGCAACTGATGGTTTCGAGGCTGATCTTTAAAGAAAAGAAGCTGAACTCTTCCCTTGAAGCAGGGTTTACCAAAATGACTCAGCAGTGGCAGTGTAGCTTCAGACAATCAGAACATCACCTCTGTTTTTCTGTTCCAAACTATTTTGATGTGTCTTTGTATCTTATTCCTCCTCTCTGGTTATTCTGAAAGAGTTAAATTTCATTGTTCTATCAATGTTGGCAAATCAGCTCTGTCATATGGTATCGTTTCTCTTTCCTCTTGAATGACTTAGATGATTGACTAACAAAATACTTAAAATACTTGATCTGAAATGTGCTTTTGGGTAACATTCAAGGGTTTAAACTTCAAGCTTCATTACTGGAGAGCCTGCCTGCTAGTAAGCTCTGAACATTCCTGCCACATGCCAACCCAAAGCACCTTGTGTGCTATCACACATTCCTGTAAGCAAATTCAGAAAAAGCCTTGAGTACATTTGCAGCACGACTTACTCCTCTCTGTGACATCATTGCATAGAGTGGGATCTGTTGCAATTAACTTACAACCTGACTTCTAAGCAGCTGAAATGAGACATGTTGGCTCCATTTGCAATGAGTAGACAGAACTACTGCCCCAAAGGGAGAGCACTTCAGCCTTTGGATTGATGTCCAAGGGAGGTTTCAGGAGATGCCCTGTGGTGATGTCCACTCTCTCCACTGATTATGAGAGTTGTCTGTGTGATTGACTAGGACCATACACCTGACTAGCACAGGGCAAGATGGATCCTAGCTGCAGGCACGTGTTTAAAAAGCTATTTATGTGCCTAAACAATCAGAAGAAGCCTTGCAGCATTTACAGAAAGGTTCTGTGCTTCCACTGAAATAAATGGGATTTAGTTTAGATAAGACAGACATTTGGGAAATCTGATGTCTCATGTATTTGTCTAAACACTTCAGAAGAATGTGTGCTTGACTGTTCTCCCAAAGTAACGTCAGATTTGGCTGACAGACATTTAATACATTTGATCTTAACGTGACCCCCAGGAAATAACAAACTCTTATTTCAAAAGGAATGCTTTATTCAGAAGAACTGGAAATGGAGCCTTTCCTGCTGCTTCTTTTGGGTGATGCTTTCCTTCCCACCAAGGTCTCAACTGCAGCTTCCCACCTTGCATTGGACAGTACTTATCCCTTGATGGTGAGAAGGGAGGCAAGATGCTCTGAGTCATGTTTCCCTTTGAGATGTGTGGGGCTGGAATAACTCCTCTTATTCTCTGTATAGCCTCTACACATTTCTTTCCGTTCCTAAACAAGGAAAAGGCATTTTTAGCCTTGATTTCCAGCTTCCATCATGTCCCTTGACTGCTAAGCCTGGCTTCAGAAAGGAAAGAACTTCATGTGAGCTCATTAAAAAAAAAAAATAATCGAAACCAACAATCCCAAAGAAACCCCCTTGTGTGCTCAGGTCCAGACATCCCTTCTTGAGTTGTAATTTGTGGCTGTCTGATCACTGCAGAGTCGTGGTGCTGATTTCCTCACTCCTCCTGAACTCCTGCCATCCCCAGGGCTGGAGAGGGGCTGCTCAGCTCCCTGCACTTCTGGGCTGCTCTTGGAAATGCTGCTCCTTTCTTGAGAACTGGAGAGGAGGGAGAGGAATAAATCACTGGCAACCTGTAAAACCTGCATGAAATTCTGATGCAGTAAACCCAAATGCAGAGGCTAAATGCAGCCCCTCTCCTCTGTTCATAGTTTTCATGGCTGTGCTATATCAGCAGGTGTGTGTCTGTGGATCCAGCTGTGCTCCTTTTGCAAGATGGCAACTAGTCACATCTGGTTCCCCTTGATTCTGCTGCTGAGAAATCACCTTGTTCTCATTTTGAAGTAATGAAGATGGCAGAAGGTCCCTTTATTCACAGTAATCAATTCTAGTTGGAGGGTCCTTTAAACTTGCAGACAAAAGAATAGTAAGATCCAGTGAGCTGGAGCTACCAAAGGTCAAAGCAGAAATAAGTCAAGAAGCTTTTGTACAGAGTATAATTAATCATCCCAATGTCCTTTACAGATTTATGGTAGATTTTCCTATCACTTCAAGTCTTTAGTTAATGACAGATTATCTCTCAAACTTGAATTTGAGACAATCAACAAGTTACTGGGCAAAGTACAAGAACTGCTGCAAGAAATTCCTAGCAAACCCAGCACAGGTTCTTCAGCTTTAGTTAAACATTGCTGCCTGCCTGTAGGATCCTGTCACTAATGAGTTAAACTTGGTGTCTTACTCGGAACCCAAGGGCTGATGATTCCCATCTTCAAGGAGCCTCACAGCTTGTTGGTAACAGTGCAGGAGCCCACAGATTATTCATGTTGGGCTTCAACCAAGGCATCAAGCCTTTCTCCTCAGCAGCCTTTTCCCAGCTCCAAGCTTCATCCCAGGAGGCAGCATCATGTCCTTGCCATCAAACTAGAAGAGGGAGAGGTTGTTGTGGTAGTTGGTTGGACTTGTGCGTGACCTGGGCTGAAGTGCCTCCATGATTTCTGTGTTTCTGTTAGGCAAGTTTCTATAAGCTCCAGTTCAAAGTTCAGGGGTACTGGTGGCCCAGACCTGATCTTCCATGTAGGCACTCTTGAGTCCAGCTTAGCTCTTTGAAGGTCACCTAAGCCACTGAGCTACTGGCTACCTGTTAAATAGACAGCTCTAAGGGGCTCATGGGGGCTGATGGGGAACACCAGCCTAAGAGGCTTAACCCAGAAGTAAAACCTTTGGATTCTGGCCTTGATGTACTCCAAGAAGAGCATGGGGTGGCCCAGTGATTGAGGTGAAGTGGGGATGGGAGTGGAGAAACATGTTGCTGTTTTTAATTTGGGCTCAGCCACCGAGTAGACAAGTCTTGAGCCATATTCTGTGCTGAGCTCCCTCTGGAGAACCACAGGTTTGGGGCTTTTTTTCTTTTCATTGCTGCTTGGAAGAGAAAAAAATTAACCAAAAACCCCTAATGCTGGAGCATCTTCACTGGAAAACCATATGTGGCATCTTGGAGCAGCCTTTTCTCCCGTAAATAAACTTCATGATGAAATCAAACTCAACAAAGCTGCTAACTAACCCAGCCCTGCTGCTGGAGTGTTTTGTTGGCTTTTCAAACATCTTTGTGATGATTCTGTTCTTTCCCTGTTCTCCCAGTGCCATGTCGAAACATTACATGACTTGAAAGCCTGAAAGTCGTGGAAGGGGGTGGTGGGAGGTGGAAAACATAAAGCAACTTGTACAGGCGGCTATCGGGGGGTGAGGAATATATTTTTTTTTCATAAGCCTTAGTAACCACATGAAAGCTCTTTAAAAAATAACAAAACCATCTTCTCCATAGCAGTTCTAGTAGTACAGGTAGTAAAGACTGGTATTAATTAGCTGATTGAGCTTAATGCTGCAGGTGGAAGCTAGTCAGAAGGTAAAGTGCTTGGGTGGCCAGTCTCACTGGTTTCCACTACGCTCATGGGACACCTTGTCCACCCCGGCCTCCTCCCCGCAGCCCTGGGAGGAGATGCAGAGCGAGTTTCCAGAAGACATTTTGCTGAGAAATCTCCAAAAGGAACCTGGCTGGGTGTTCTGGAGCCAAATATGTGCAGATGTGTCTGTAAACCAAACCTGCTGAAGAAGAAACACTCGTGTGACACAAACAACTGCCTTTCGGAAGCCGGCACGGTGGGTGCTCCAATTAACAGTGCCACGGTGATCGCTGTTGCTTCTGAGTTCATTACAAAAGACAGACAGACATCTGCAGGGGTCTTAAAATAATGACTCCTTTTATCTGGTGATTGGCAGAGGTGGGGTGACAAGGATGTGCTGCTTAGCATAAACTGGCTTTTCCTGCTCTTTTTTTTTGGATAGCAAGAGAAAACACAATGTGGGCACTCGAAAACAGGAGCTCTGTGGAGGAGGACAAGGCTGCAGCAACCTTTTGCTTCACTCACCCCATGTTATTGTGGTCTCCCCAAAGTGCTTGTCCTTGGGCTCGAGTAGCAAGGAAGTTTTCTGGTGTCCATCTCTCCAGAAAGCCACTGGTGCTTTCCAAGGACAGGCTTTTCCTGCAGCACCCGTGTGTCCCGTGTGCCTGGGCTTACCCAAGTGTCTTCTGCCTGGTGCTGAGCTGTGGTCAGGTCCTTCACCATCCCTGCAGCTGTTTGAAGGCAAGGGCATTGCTTAAACCATGACATAATGGCAGAAGCATCCTTTGAATTCATCCTCTCTTCCTGGGGCTGTAAAGTCCTGCTGTTTCCAAAAGGCAAGGCGACTTCACATCACTTCAGCCTCCTTAGTCTCTCTGACTTGAGAAACAGTCTGAAATTCTCAAAGGAGATAACAATTTCAGGGCTGTTCCTTTCCAAACCAATGCTGGGACATCCATAAGGGAAAGACTTCAAGTTCCACATGAGTCTTCTGAGACTTCTGAGGTTTTGGTCTAATTTATTTTGCTGAAACTAGGGCCAGCAATAGTAAATAACAGAGGTTATTAGCTATTTTATAATTACACTCTGACCTTCTATAGTACTTTTCAGTTAGGGACTTCAAAGCTATTTGCAAACTAAACCTCAGGATAAAAAAGTGCCACCTTATTTTTCAGGTCAGAAATGTGAAGTGTTTTCCTGAAATATATGAGGAGCTGAGCTGGGATTAAGCCCCAGACCCCCAGCTCGCAATCCCTCTCTTTAACTGCTAGCTCAGCCTTTGCTCATTCTGGCATGGGAAAAGCAATTGGGAATAAGAAGCTATTACTGGGGCAGGCTGTCTATAGGGGATAGAGTTACAGTTTTTACAATAATGTATTATTTAGGACTGGGTTGTGATTTGAAATGGACTCAAGCTGCAAATTCAGAGGCGCTGCTGGGATTGAATACTGAAAACCCCCGAGCGGAGAAGAGCTTGAGGTTTGGGTTCTATTACTGTGGATTTCCAGAGATGTCCATGGCAGAGGTCTACAGCACATCTTCTGCAGCACTTATCTCTTGCTCTGGAGTGAAATACTTCACTTTGCCACACAGGAAGGTTTTCTGTGCCGTGTTGTGATGATTCCTCCCGTATCGACCAACTCCAGTGAAATTATTTAAGGAATTTATAGAAGTGGCAAAACTTTCCTATTTAAAATATTCTCTTTTCTGCCTCCTGTTTCGTAGCTGCATATTCTTAAAGTGTGTGAAAATAGAAAAAAGGGATGCTGATTTATTTTATTTGGTCTCTCATTTGAGGATTGCTGGCTATTTTCAAACTGAACTTAAGCAGAAGGCCACAAGAGTTTAAACCTGATTAAAAGGATGCAGGAGAACATGAAATACTGCTCTCCAGAAGCTATCAGACTCCCTGTTAATCTCTGCTGACACCTTTTGAGCATCAGGGTTAAGAGACAATAAAGAACATGGGGCAAATGGGATCAAGACAAAAAAGTGAATTAGAGAATTAATGAAGAAAGATCTTGAGGAAAATGTCTTTGATACCTAAAAATAACGAATGGTTTGTATTAGACTAAAAGCATATTTTCAATGCAGGGATAAGTGCACACAGCAGGGAAGAAAATACAAGAGAGAGGCTGTAGTAGAGAGTGTAGAGGGTGAATTTAACTGACAATAGATCACTGGTGCCTGTGGTATCGCATTTAGAGGGTTAAAAGGCTAAACATCTTTGTGTTTAATAGAAGATGCTCCTAGAATTCTCAAAAGCAAAAGACAGAGGGTGAATCTGCTGCCTGGGAACTTGAAAGAGATGCACTTTTGAGCCCAGAGTCTGGAAAACTGCAAATCTATTCAAGTAGGAGACCCAATGGGCCCATTTCTTCCCCTCAGCACTGATGGGAGTGTCCGTGGTCCCAGGGGATTTGTCATCACTGAGACTGTGTCCGTGTGTGTGACTCGCACTGTGCTCAGGCTGCCTGTCCTGCCCCATGTCTGGGTCCCTCCAGGATTAATTAATCTGTATCTTAGGTTGAGTGGAAGAGTATTCAGGGCCTTATGCAGTCAAACCCTCTTCTTGACCAACAAATGAGGAGGAACCTCAACTAACAAAGGTTTTCTATGCTGACAGTGTGTCTGGCTGGTCTGTCTTTGGTTTCACAGTGAAATACTTCATACTTGGCTGAAAACTGCTCTTGGGTTTTAATCAGACTGAAGGTTACAGGGCCAGGACCAAACAGAATGGTGATGATGATGATTCAGAAAGCTTCTAAATCTGCTAATAGTTGCCTTCACTAGAATTTTACCACAAGGTGTTTGAATTGGAAAGTCACCCTTTCCTTGTAGGGAAGGCATACTCTGTAGGTAACCTGCCCTCTAAAAACCAATAAATTATGTTCTTGGAGAAGAAGATCTAAGGATGCTCTATAGAAAGGAATAACAGGAACAAAGCTGTACCATACATTAAAATCAGCAGAACTGCTTAAGGCAATCCAATTGCAATTTTATTAGTATTGTGTTGCGATGCTAAACGGAAAATGACAACTGTGAATAAGATAGAGGTCTTCATTGTGCATGAAAAATTTAAATTGTTACTTTAAGGAAAGTTTGGGGGTTTTTTAAATACCATAAAGCATTTATGATAACATTTTACAAAATTAGGAAAGGGAGAATTGGCTTGAAGTCTTCTAAATCTATTAAATTTGTATGCTGTCGTTCAAAGAAATGGTTAAAAAAG
This sequence comes from Heliornis fulica, assembly GCA_013399135.1. Classification (NCBI taxonomy): domain Eukaryota; kingdom Metazoa; phylum Chordata; class Aves; order Gruiformes; family Heliornithidae; genus Heliornis; species Heliornis fulica. The sequence continues at coordinate 85,869 of VXBZ01009998.1, read as the reverse complement.
CACGAAAAGGGAAAGGTCTAGAAGGCATAAATATATGTATATATGTTTGAATATATATTTGACAGCTTTATCTGAGAATGAGAAACCTGGTACTCAAACTAGTTTAAGGCTGAATAAAAGTTTTGTCTGTGGGTTAGGCTGAGAATTTCTGAACAATTAATGGTGAAGTGGAGCATCAATGTTCTGTGCTACACAGGGGAGATGAGTTCATTCCCAGTGGATACAGGAGTTGGCTCAGCCAGAGGTAAGGTTGCTTCAGAACCACAAGCTTGGAAAAAGACCTTTAAGATCATAGAGTCTGACCACCCTGTCCTTTCCTAAACCATCTCCCTGAGCACCTCATCTCCCCATCTGTTCAATACACCCAGGGGTGGGGACTCCACCCCCTCCCTGGGCAGCCTGTCCCACAGCCCCACAGCTCTTTGTGGGAAGAATTTCTTCTGACATCTCATCTGAACCTGCTCTGGTGCAGCTTGAGGCCATTCCCCTCGTCCTGACACCTGTCACCAGTGGAACCAGGTGCCTAAAGTCCAGGGAAAAGCTGTGTGTCACATCAGAAACTGCAAGTTTCTCAGCCTGGGTGTCTCTAACCACTTTTCAATAAGTTTTGCCTCTCTGTGAAACAGCCAGAGCAAGAATTACACTAGAGGCAGGGAGCAGGTAGAGCTTCTGGCTCCAAGGCCAGGGATGTGCATCACAGTGATGCACGAACACGAAGGACCTGATAACTGTTTCCTAGCAGCTGCTGTTCTGGGCCTTGGGGATACATGTGCCTAAGGGAGGGTGTTCTCCAAGGTGGGGAGCAACCCTGACCAAGCTGTGCCAGAGATGGGGTTAGCTGGAATTGTGGTGTAGTTGTATCAGAAAACATGGAAATCCTTGTATGTGGGGGAGTGGGGAGCAGAGATGGGAAGAGCTGGGGTGCAGGGAAAGCCAAACCTCTTCTGAGCACATGCAGTGAGCATCACAACTCCACTGTGCTGGGGGTGAATGGGGCCTGATCACCCCCTCCTGCCTGGAGAACCCATGTGCTCTGGCCCCATCCTCCTCCTTGATGGCTGGGAGAAGCCTCCCCTGCCACTCTGAAGGCAATCGGCTCCTGCGCCGACAAGGAGAGCAATTTGTTCCTTTTTAAAGAAAAATTAATTGCAGCACAGGAGTAAATATGAGGAACTTCAAACGAACCAGTGACTCCAACTGGAAAAGTTGGCACTTGGAAGACAAACACGAGCAGCAGCAACATCGTTGTGTGTCACACCGAGCTCGGAGAGAGACTTGTGAAATCCCGGCTCTGGTCGGCGGAGCGGTGGGAAACCCGCTCGCTGTATTTTGCTGGTTAGTAATTACATTTTTTTCATATTTTATTTATTTCCTCAAAAGAAACAAGTAATTATTACACATTCCTTTCCCCCACACCACTTTGGAAGATTTATCAATTATAATCTAGGAGAACGGCCCCGCGTTAGACTTCAAATGCGTCTCATTAAAGATATTTTTTAGGAAGAGTGGTGGAAAAACAAAGAACTGCTGTGCTGTTGTCTTTTACTTCGCTTTAATGTTGGGTTCAGAAGTAATGATGTTGGGAACAATCATTCTTCAAGCCTCTGTTTCCTTGTGTTTACTCATTAAACATGAGAACCAGGTGCTCTCACGGGGAAATGCTCATTCGAACATTGGCTTTGGAAATCAAAAGTCTCTTCAGTTTCGCTAACAAGCACAGCTTCGCAGGGAGAGGACAGGGTAAAAAAAGCAAGCAGGACCTGCTTTAAAAATGTAATATTAGTACCCAGCCCTGCACTATTACCTGGTGGAAGCTGTCCTGATTTCAGAGAGAGGTTGGTGGGAGGCCTAGGATTACAGGGTGATGGTGTTCAGAGCTCCCTGTGTTGCTCTCGGTGAGAGAGGGGCTGTGTTAGGAGCAGGTCAGAGCAGCAAAGGTTGGCTTCTCCTCCAGAGATAGTGTCCTCCTCCACTGATGAGCCAAAGGAGTCAGTTTATGCAGAACACGTGTTGCCATGGAAGATATTTTACCCTCTGTGATATCTCAGGAGTGGTTTAGTGTAGGTATCTCATAGGAGGTCTGTGCAGGCTGGTGGGTACACCACCAGCCATTGCTGGACTCGTGCCTTCTGATGAAGCATGCACAGGTTGAGGAGGTGCCTCAGGGCACCTGAAACCTCCATCTACACACATGTCTCCACCCTGGATGTGATGTGTAGCCTGGGTGAGATGGAGCCACACCAGGGCTTGAAAGAGACTAGTCCTCTTGCTTCTGGGGAAAGTTCACTTGGTTTTCTTGAAATACATTAGGAGCTGAGAGTACAGGGCCAGGCTGTGAAGCTGTCTTGACTCTGAAAGTTTCTCTGTTGTCTGAGCCCAGAATATTCACTATTTGGTACCTTGCCTTTGCCATGAATCACCTTTGACTCTCATGGCCACGAGGAAACAGCAAAACTCAGGATTAATATATATTGACCTGATTTTCTTCCACTCTTTATTCAAGCCTGATTTTGGGAACCTTCTGTTGTGTGAGTGTCACCACTGAGGTTGGGAGGGTGGAAAATTCTCTGCCTTTGGATGATGGAGAGGCTGGAGTGAGGGCATCTGTGCAGGAGGCAAAGAGGTCTGCCGTGGACTGAGCTGTGCAGGAAAGCCCTTGGATATTTTTGTAGAACACTGAAAACTTTCAGGTTCCCACAAACTGGTTGAAATTTTCAACAAAAAAAAAAGTAAATTCTTTTGCTGTGGAGTAGAAAACTTCTGTTTCTGCAGGAAATTCTTTTTAGCAAGACTTCAACCTATCCCAATTTTAGCACCACCTTGGTGAAGCTCCAGGCTGAACCTTTATTTGAGCTGCTTTAACCGGGTGCCTCTCCCGGGCTGTGAGTGACAGGGGTGGCAAAGGCACCCTGTGCTCAAGGCACCAGCCTGTCCATTCAGGTGCTGACCTCTGTTAATAATTATTCAAATCATGAAACAGCCCTAAATGGGTTTTTTTCTGTGGTGCTTTTCTGGAGGGCTGCTCCCGGCTGCCGCACGGCTCCGCTCGCCGAGCCCCCGGGCCTTTGAGCGATCCCATTGATGCTGAACCTGAAGATGTGTGTTAAAAGCTGTGACTGCTGCTCTCCCGCTTCCATCCCACCTTCCCCGAGCCAGTCGCTTCAACTTTTTACTTGTCCTGCAGGAAAGCCTGTTAGGGGAAGATATCAAGGGGAATCTGTATAGATCTGATTGGCAAGCTGTGTTCTTAGTTCTTGGTGCTTTTTTGAGTCGTCTTCTTTTCCCCAGCAGTGCCTTTTAATTCTGGTTTTATAGCTGACCTTGTTACTGTTGTTAGTACAGTTTTTCCTTTCCCTTTTTTTTTTTTCGGCGTAGCACTTCTGTAAATGTTTTTGTTCTTTGTTCTAGTTCACTGTCCCTTTGAGGTTCCCTCTGATGTCTAGTCAGTGGCGTGTTTTTGATAAATCCTTCCCTAGCTGGTGCATCTTCTCTCCAGGTATCAAAAATCAGGGCAATGGTTATTGAAGGGACGCTCATTAGAGTGATATATGATTTCGCTGCCGCCGCCGCTAAGGACTGGGTGCCTCCAAGTCAACAAATGGGCCAGCATTTAAACAAAGAAGCAGGAGACCTGCCCTTTCAGACCTGCCAGGTGAAACCTCAGCTGGTCTTTGTGTGCAGGGCTTTGATTGCCACACGTGTGATGGGCAAAGCGCTCTGCAAACTACCTGTCCGCTGCATCCCACCGGCAGCCCGCTCCCACACCGACCGTGGCGGGGCAAGAGCGGCCTTGGGAAGCAGAACCGTGCCCCGCTGTTCCAAGGTGAAGGAATGAAAAATGGGAAGTGGGGTGGAATGGTTGGTTTGGTGCCTCTTTACGGCTTACAATGTTGCCTTTGGTGTGCGTGAAGGGGGTTGTGAGATCATAGAATCACAGAATTTTAAGGCTGGAAATGGCCCCTAAGATCATCCAGGCCAACCATTAACCTACCGCCACCAAGTCTACCCTTAGACCATGTCCTCAAGCACTGCATCTACCCGTCTTTTAAACACCTCAAGAGATGGGGACTCAACCACCTCCCTGGGTAGACTGTTCCAGTGCTTGATGACTCTCTCAGTAAAGAAGTTCTTTCTAATATCCAACCTAAATTTTCCCTGGCGCAGCTTGAGGCCATTACCTCGAGTTCTGTCGCCTGTTACTGGGGAGAAGAGACCAACCCCCACCTCACTGCAACCTCCTTTCAGGGAGTTGTAGAGAGCAATAAGGTCTCCCCTCAGTCTCCTCTTCTCCAAACTAAACACCCCCAGCTCCCTCAGCCTCCTCGTAGGGCCTGTTCTCCAGACCCTTCACCATCCTCGTTGCCCTTCTCTGGACACGCTCCAGAACCTCAACATCCTTCTTGAAGTGAGGGGCCCAAAACTGAACACAATACTCGAGGTGAGGCCTCACCAGTGCAGAATACAGGAGGATTATCACCTCCCTGCTCCTGCTGGCCACACCGTTCCTGATACAAGCCAGGATGCCATTGGCCCTCTTGGCCACCTGGGCACACTGCTGGCTCATGTTTAGGTGGCTGTCAACCAACACCCCCAGGTCCCTTTCCCCCAGGATGCTCTCCAGCCACTCCTGCCCAAGCCTGTGACGTTTCCTGGGGTTGTTGCGACCAAAATGAGATGTTCAACAGGACTAGAAAGCTCCTAAAATCCCGCTGGGGCAACAGCCCTGTTGTGGTGTTGGCTTCAGGACTGCTCCACGGGAAGCCTGAGCTGGCTCGTGCCCCCTCAATGGGTGTGCTGACCTGACCTACATCCTTGGCTTCAAGCTCAACCCAACCAAAGAAATCTGTTCTGCAGCAGAACTGGAGTCACACACAGTTCAAAGCGGTTTCTCTATGAGTTAAGGGTTCAGTGTGAAGTTCTGCCTCCCTGGGAACCTCTTTTGCCATTCACCTGTCCCCAGGCACCAAGAGATCACCCACTGCATGAGGTATTCCTGCCTTCACATAAAATGTGTTGAGTCTTCTTGAAGTCTTTTATGGACACGGGACAGGGAGGACCAGCAGCTCTGGGTTCTTTGTGCCAGCCAAAAAGAGAACTGAGGAATCTGGGGATCCTCATAAAAAGGAAGCCAGCAGTCCCACCTCTGCACTTTCCCAGCATAAAACCTTTTGTCTTGGATTATTCAGGAACTTTCCTGGTGTTATGCATGGTAAATAGACTTTCCTTGAGTTTCTCATATTAGAGGTTTAACAATGCAAAGGCTTTGTTCTGGTTACAAGCATTGCAAAGAACATCTCTAAGGTTTGTTTACACCAAAGGGCAATGGCATAATAATCCTCTGTGCATCATGCAAGGGCTTGCAGCAGGAAAGGTAACATCTAATGACCTTCATTTCTTAAATGCCTTCCTAACTCCTCCTCAGACACTAGAGGGTGAAGCTCTGCAATTCCACTGAAAAGTAAGTAACAGAGGGAAAAGGAGCCGCAGAAAGGTCAGAGATAGTGTGTGAGCCAGGAGACTCAGCTGCTTTGATTGTCTCAGCACTGCCCTATATTCTAAGAATCTTTAGGAAATTAATGAAACTGTGAGTTGGACAAAGCTGAAGTTAAAACCAAAACCGAGTGGCCTTCGGCGATGCCTTTTATACTTCTGAGATATTGCAAGATGCTGCTCCCTGACCAGGCAGGCTCTGCTCAGCAGTGCTGAGGACCCAGCAGAATTTTTGCTAGAGTCCAACATGACACAGATTCCCAAGGCCATCAGCAAACCAACTCAAACGAGGTAGCCTTAAAATAAATTCAACCTTAAATTCTCTTTGTGGTTTCACTTTTAGGAATTAAACCAGCTGCCAAGTTCAAACACTGGAAGTAGATCCCTTAATTTAACAGTAACTTTTACTTGTTGCAACTTGATAGGCATCCTCCAAATGCACCATTACTTTGTTCTAACTCTAATTTACCCATCCACACCTGCCTAAACTCTTGGTGACTTTCTCAGTTGAGTGCACATGTGCACATCCCAGTGTTGAGCTGCGTCAGCAAACTCTGCACCTTGTTGCTTGGAAAAAGATTGCAAAGTGCTTGGTTAGTGGCAAGGAGCAATCTTCATGCAGCCAAAAATGAAATGCAAATGGGAGGTTTGGCCCATTGCTGGTGAGACTCTTCAAAGAAGGACTCCCCTTCCTGTGATGTGAAGACTTTGAGATGGAATCCCCCCAAGCAAGAGCAGCTCTCAGAAGGGATGCCAGCACCTGGTAAAATCAAAGCTTTGAAGATGGGCCTCCCCATTGATAGAAGTCTTTGCATAAGTATCCTTCTATCTTCTCTGATGCCTTTCCAGTGTCAGCAAACGGGAAGCTACAAAATCAGGAGAGGGGTGGGATCCCTCTGATGCACCCTCACTGGAACAGCAGGTCTTGGGTTTGCTGCAGGCTATCACCCAACCACGCAGATGGATCCAACTGACCTTTTTCTGTCTGACTAAGGGGTCTGGCAGGTGAATTCCAGCAAATCTTGCTGGGGTGGTTGGGGATGTTATTACACCTTCACTTCCCCTCCTGCTTGTCCTACCCTCCACCCCTTGGGGAGCTGGCAGAGGAGTTTGTGCATCGCATTCTGGTTGAGTTCTTCAGGAAACCAATGTGGTCTGTGTTCCTGAGAGCAGAGCTGATGAGAGAGACATTCCTCCTCTGCTTGCCTTTCTCCATGTCCTTGAAGAAGTTCCTAGCCCTGGGAGGGAAATGGATCCTTGCACTGAAATATCCAGGAGAACAGGGTCCCTCTTGGGGTCTCTCGTGGCTGCTTCTTGGGCTTCACAGAGGGAAGCTCAGCCTTGTGCTTGCTCAGCTGGATTATTTTAAACATTTCAAAATGTTTCACTTCTGAACGAGAAGTTCACTGCTTACGTCCACCAGACCCAAAACTAGAACTCTGTTAAATGTGAAACTGGAAGTGTGATAAAACTGCATTATGGTCTTAATGAATTATCTGTTTTAAAAGGAGAAAACAGTGAAAAATTGCTGGCATAAGTGTGGAATAAGATTTTTTTCAAAGGAATTACCCCAGCCAAGGCCCAGGATAAAAGTGTTTTCAATAATAGCATTAGACCAAGAAGCAGCACAGCAAGAAATGCCAAATGTAGTCTCTAAATGCTTAAGCAACTGGAAATCTAAAGATGAAAAGGCACTGTACACTAACTATTTACTCTTATTAATGCTGAATTGTACAGAAGTACATTTATATTTTATACCTCTTTGAACTGGGAAATATGTATAATTCCCGCAAGAGGATCAAGTATTTTTGCACTGAAGGATTAGAGAGGTGCCGTTTAAAAGGCAATTTAAGGTACAGCTCAGAAAGGGACTTTGACAGTAGGTCTGGCCACTGCTCTTGTGCTTTCATTAGTGCCCAGAATTGGTGGATCGAGTTTGAATTTTGTGAGTGGGGATGATGAAGGTGAGTGTAAAGAGCCCTAGCAGATCTTAAGCAAATTGCTGGGTCATTTGAAGGTGGAGTTGTCCTTAAAAACCAAGGGGCTGATAAATGTATTTGACTGCTGACAATCCTTTGTGACAGTCTCTGCAACCCAGTGGACTTCATCCATCTGCAGCCACAGTCTGTAGGGCACTTTCACTGGGGTGCATCTCCTCGAGACCGGGGAGTGGGAAGTGCCTGCTCTCGCTGAACGTTCCCGTTTGAACCCAACCCATCATCTCCTTGATGCATTTCTCTGTTGGAAGGTTATTAAGACTGACAAGCCTCTAGTAGTGTAATCTATCATTTGAATAAAGGAGCTGCTGTGTTCTGCAGGTGACTCCTTTGTGGTCACGCTCGGAGGAACAGCATAAGGAATGATCACACATGCCTTTAAACTTCATTGCAGTACACAAAGGGCAGAGAAGATAAATAAAAGCCAAGCAGCATTAGCTTGCACCATCAAGTGAACAAGCTCTATCACATCAGCTGGAATGGCTGGGAGAGGATACTGCCCTTTCTCAAACGAGAGTCCTTTGCAGTTGCTTGAACCAACTGCAGACCCAACATCTCTGCAACATCATGCAGATCTCTGCATGTCTGCAACATCAGACCCAACCACTCACCTAATAAGGCTGGAAATGTTTTCTTGGGATGGCACAACCCCGTTTGCCTGGAGCCCTTTTGCCCCATGACTTTGCACGGCAGCTCAGTGGGTGCCAGGCTGCCCCCTCCTCTCAGCCCGCGCTCCCGCAGGCTTCTGTTTGGGTACCTGTAGAGAGGGTTTATATACCACAGACCCACCACTTCAAACATGCTCAGTCATGGTGGAAGGGAGCTCAGCTTTACCTTCAGCTCAGGGCACTGCCAGGTATGGGGGACGGTGATTTCTAACCAGCAAATATCGGTTTGAAGACTCCATTGTACCAACCTGCCGTGGGGAGGGGAAGAGCAGATAATGAGCTACTGCATGATCAACCACAAGAAGAAAGTATAAAAGATATAGACCATTAGAAAAGAACAAGGCTTTAAATGCCATCTGAGATTTTAGCTGAAAAGGCCTTTATTAGGTTAAAAAAAAAAAAATCTACATTTAACAATATAGAGTACCCAGTCCTGTAGATTTCTACCGCAAACTCCTCTGAAGTAAACTACAAAGGATTGTGATGTTTCTTCTTTCAGACTTTTTTTTTTTTATATGAACTTTTTTTTTAAGGCACCATATCCCAGTGAACTATCCTCCATTTCTTTTTCTTGCTGAAGCTGCAGATGTACATTATGCTAGTGTGAAAAAAAGCTAATTAAACTGCATAGACTCTGCAGGAGGCAGCGAAGGCCTGCAGTGCACGGGGGATGATTGATTTGGACTGTCACACAGCTCTGCTGGGTGTCATAACTTAGTGACAAATAAAGGATTACAGTGTCCCAGAGTAACTCTCTCCCTTTTATTGTTCGCCAGACATCAAAGCAAAAAAGCATATTAGCATTTTTAATAAGTACTTAGGTCAGTCGTGGCTTACAGTTTGGAATTACTTTATGTAAAAGTGAAAAAAATTAGGGAAAAAGAAAGGAAAAAAAATCACCTCAAACTTATTGACAGATTAAAAAAATATAATACCAATGAGGCAGGAGCAATTCTTCCATTGCTTTCAATTGGGAGGGTACATTATTTGTCTAAAACACGCAGGGAATGCGGGTTCCCAGCCTTTTGTCTGAAAGCCAGATTTCTAGCTATAAAAATAAAATTAAGGAGTTGAAAATACTTGATCAAAAAAGCAATTATTGAATTTCCAGTGGTAGAGGCCTGCATGGAGCATTATTTGTGTGTTTTTCATGGGGAGCTTATTGTTTTCTACTTACAATTAGCAGCATAAAATGATTTATTTTTTTTTTTTAATCACCTTATCTCTAATGAACATGTATCCCTGGAAATAAAATTGTTAGTATCTTGTATTTTTAAGAAAGCGTAATTTGAGGGTGTTTACTTTAAATAAACAGAACTTAGATATGAAAATGTGAACCAGGATGGAATAATGAAGCTGGTGTTCTTATCAGGATACAATTAGCTCGGCATAATTGCTAACAATTCCCTTTGAAGTGGGAAGAGTCCTTTCTGGTGGTGCTGGTCTGCTCTGCAGAAGCAGATGGAATGGCACGACCGGGATGTCATCTGCAAGCAGGACACAGGTCCGGTCTTCGGGCCCTTGGTTGTGTGTGTGTGTTCATGCCCACAGCCTCTGTGGCCAGCACTGGTACAAAACCCAAATGGCAGCTGGAAAACATCCCCACATAGATGGAGATGTCCCAAGTGGTGGCAGGGCCGTGACACCCAGCCGTCGGAGGTCGGTCGCTGTGTTGCTGGTGGAGAGGCTGCTTCCAGGATTGAATACTTTGAGGTGGTTATAAATACCAGACAGGATTCCAGCTAAATCTTTATGTACCATGTTCTTGGCTGGAAACACCTTTTTTATTTATGATGGAGTTGATCAAAACCAGACATGGAGGGAGAGGTGAGGTTGGATGGCCTCAAAGCTGAGCCTCCATCACCACCCAACCCTGTGCCCACAGGCACCTGGTGCTGGTGAGCTCCAGATCTGGCCAGATGGAGATCTCTTATCTTCCCTGCAAAAAAAGCTGCAGTAAAGATGCAAAACTCCACCCTCCTCAGCCCCCCTCTTGATGGCATAAAAGCCACCAAAACATCATCAATGTGTCACTAAAATCAGTTTATTCGCCCCAAAGCACCAGCATGTCTTTTGGATGGCCACTGTCCCTGTTATTGGCTGCTATCAGAGCACAGTCATTAACATGGTGCTATTATCTTTTATGCTGGTGTTTTGGACATTAACCCTTTACTAACTGCCCTCTTTTATCTTGATGTTTGCTTGTATCTCTTGCTGCTACTGCTGTTTCATCACAGTCACCATCCAGCACTAAGAGCATCAAGGATGGTTTTAGCGGCTGGAGCCTTCCTGCCCCACCGGGACCGACAGACATGGACAGCAGCTGTCGGTGTGGAAAAGCCACACTGGAAAAGAATAATGTGTGGTTTCAAGCTGTCTCTTTATCCAGTTTAGAAGCTGAAAGCAAGGAAGAGGGCCAAGATCTCTGTGAAGCTCCAGCAAATAAGCCATGGACCATCAATGGCGCAAGACCATTCAGGGAACTGCTGGAATGGGCCATAACAGCTGTAAAGCAGATACAGTTTTCATATTATCCCTGGAGAGATGTTTCCTCCTTTTTTTATAACAGTCCTTTTAATAGTTTTTAAAATGAAAACTTCATCTTGGTGGTATAAAATTATCTTAAAAAAAAAATCAAAGAACTTACCTTGAGAAAAAAACTTGGCACTTGGATACCTGTCTGATAGACACCTTATAAATACCTGTGATAAATAAGAAGAATTGACATGGAAGTAATCTTAAGAATCTGCCTTTCATTTTCAAAGACAAGAAAATGTGTGTCAGTTAAAGATGAAATAATATTATTAACCCATCACTGTGCCTACAAAAAAGGCACAGTGGAGATGTACAGACCTGTATTTACTATTCTGTAGGTGCCAAAACAGAGACACAGTGCAGGAATTTTTTGATGATGGAATTTCTACCTAAATTTAATTTCCTTTCTTTGGTTCAAATAAAATCTTTCATTTAATTTTCATGTAGTGGTTTTTAGTAAACCCAAACTTACCAGACTTTGGGGCATTTAAACCTAAATCCAGAACTGATTTTTTGCAGTGTGAATCCACCCCTCATATTTGTGTGAGTACACTACAACACCTTTCAGCTGTTGCACGCTCTTGGGGCTGCAAGGACAGGATGGAAGAGTCTGTCTTCATATTACAGACGAGCTGGAAATCTCCACAGGACACGGGATCTGAATGTAGGAGGTTCTTAATCTTGGCAGGAGTCAGCAAGTCCCTTCAGTACTCACTCTACAAAAGACAATTTGCATGAGGATTGTTGCAAACCTCAATCCTCAGGATCCTACTTTGTTGGAGGTGACTTCCTCCAACAGTGTGAACTGGTATTTTGTCGGACTCATGGGTGTAATTTATGCATAGCTGCTCTGCATTTCCCAGTTACTCCTCCAGAGCTTTCTGGGATCTGAGAGTATTTGTGAATCCTGAGTGCTCACTTGCTCTTGTAATTTGGGAGGCTCCTGCATAACTTGAAAGCGATGGCTTCATTTGTTTTTCCAAGCTCTTACTGAATCACTTGTTGGTGCACAAGTGACATTCCAAGCACCAGATGAATGAAAGCTCCTTTCTTCTTTGTGCAAGTGGTGTGACGTCAGAAACGTCTCCACACGCACGCCAGTTCCAGTTATCTGATTGATACACTTGGACATCACGCATGAAATATGCCTTTATTCATGTAGTTGTGTCTGTAAACTGAAAAGGACCCTTTATTCCAGAGGAAGAGTCCTGCAGCTTGGAGCTGAACTGTGCGGCTCCGTCAACAGCTTAGCTGGCCGCGTGCCAAAGAACAGTCTTATCTCTTCAAGCAAAATCGGTGGAAGGAACCACAGGAGTGAGTTTTGAAAGATCCATTTGAAAAAAAACACCCCACAAACTCATGATGTCACCTCAAATCCATGGGCTGAAGATGCTGGCTGGAGAACGCTGCCTGTAGCCTCCCACCATCAGCGGTGGGACTCCTCGTGGTGCCAGCTGGAGAAGCAGAGGGCAGGGTTTATCTGACCCTAAAAATTATTACCTGAGGACTTTGCTCTTAGGGCTACATGCTCCATGTGCTGCACAGCGTGGAGTGGAGAGGCCAGGAGGGGAGCTGGCAAAGCAGCCAGCAGCACGGATGGAGAAGGCTCCCATGAGACCAGCTCATTTCGGACCTGATGCAAAACCACATCTCAAAACAGCTGGGGTTTGTGTCTGTTGTTCCTGGTGTTGCTTGGTGGGGGTGAAGATGAGGATGAGTATTTGCAGTGGATGTTTATCACACGGGAGCCTCAGCCAGATGAGGGCACCATTGGTCTTGGGCGCTTGCTCTCCCAAAGTTCTTCTGACCCACAAGGCAAGAAGCAACAGAAGGAGAAACTGGTGGAGAGTGGGTAGAGTACAAATAACAGCACTCTGGTTATATATATGGGCCTGAGAAGAAAATTATGACCATCACCTGCAGATCTGCTCTGAAGTTGCATGAGCCAGACTGTGGGAAGGGTTGCTAGCTCATTAACATCTCAGGCTGCTTGCCAACGAGTCATCTAACGGCAGCCTGGGAGAAGCTTGCAGGTTGGCCTTGCTGAGACAGGTGGAGAGGAGAACACAGGACTCAGGAGGCTGTTTTGTGGTCAGGTTTATGGTCTGATGTCCTCGGGCTGCAGGTGTCCTCCCTGCTGAGGCCAGCTGGAGTCTGGAGTGCCAAGTTTTCGTCCTGGATGATACTGGTTTGAGGGCAAAACGTGACCTCTGGGTGCTGTTTGCTACACTTGTTTTATCCCAGACATGACCATCTGGGAGAGTTTGGATAAGAAGTCGAGGTGGGCTTTCTTTCCATGCCACTGAGGCAGGTGGAGCTGCTGTAGTTTAGACCAGATAAAACACTGAGAAAGAAGGTTGAGTTGTGCAAGGGGAGGAGTTTGTGTTTGGTTGGTCCTGGCACCCATCATTTCAAACCCATCCCAGGACTTTGAGAACTTCCCAGGCCACGGGCTTGCTCAGAGAGCCCATTTGCTAAAGGATTTCCATAACCCACGAGCCAAGAGGAACCTCACACAACACAGCACCTTAGCAGCCAGCCCCAGCAGAGAAGCCAAAGCCCACAGGGGCTTAATTTCTGTCCTGTCCCTCCTCAAACTGGACCACAGCTAATGCCAAAAGGAGTTTATGCTATTACTGCAGGAGCTGGAGGATAGACTATTTCAGTCGTGAGCTTCCTATTTACTTCCCTGCTATTAAGACTCTTGCTGATTTAAACACGAGCTGCTCTGCAAAGAAGCAGCAGCATTTGGAAAAAAAAAGGGCTTTTTGAGAAATATTTGTGCATCCTATCCAATAGCAAAGCCTATCAGTGGCCAAGAAGAGAAGCAAAGCCCCCAAAATCATTTTTAACTAAGCGGTCCAAACTACGAGGGCAAAAAGCAAAGTGCTAGTACCTAAGTATAGTCATGGAATATATACTACAGGGTGTGCAGAGGATGCACAGTTATGGCCCTCATGGGGAGCACAGAATAGTTTTCTTGCTTGTGCAACAGCAGAGAACTCCTTTTTTTTCTTTTTTTTTCCTTTTCTTTTTTCTTTTTCTTCCCCCCCCCCCCTTCTTTTTTTCAGCTCAGAGACGAATGAGCGAAAATGACAGAGAATGGAAAAAATAAGCAGACTTGGATCTGGACTAAATATACCAGCAGGATAGAATGTTAATTTTACCCAGATTTGGTTTTGCTTGGGAAAAAACCAACACTTTGTCTCTCAGAGCTGTCTGTGTAATGTAGAAATGCGGCGCTTCCCCGATGTCACTGCAGAACTGACATCCAGAGCCAGGTCGGCTTCCTTGGCTCTAATCACTGCTCCACTGGAGATAGATCAGCATGTGGCCCTTCTAAACACCTGTGTTGTAAGATAGATACAGGTGAAGCTGAAAGTCTTAACTACAGGTTTTCTTGCTTTGGTTAGCTTGCATCAGATCTTCATTAAAATGGAAGTATTTGGGAATTTAATTAAGAATATTAGAATCATAGAATGGCTAGAGTTGGAAGGGACTCCCAGAGGTCATCTAGTCCAACCCCCCTGCAAGAAGCAGGGACACCCCCAACTAGATCAGGTTGCTCAGGGCCTCATCCAACCTGGCCTTGAACTTCTCCAGGGATGGGGCCTCCACCACCTCTCTGGGCAACCTGTTCCAGTGCTCCACCACTCTCACAGGAAAGAACTTTTTTCTAATATCAAATCTACATCTCCCTCCCTCTATTTTAAAACCATCACCCCTTGTCCTGTCACAACAGGCCCTACTGAACAGCCTCTCCCCATCTTTCTTGTAGGATCAATACACTTAAGGCACTTAGATGGTTACACCAAGTTAGCTAGGAACAGTTTGGTACTTTGACTCCTGCACTAGCTAATTCCTGATTTGATGAAGATTCCCAGTCATCAAAGGGGTTCAGGTAATTAGTGCAGTGCAAACTATTTTCAACCACTCACCCCTTACCAGGTGCACTCCCTCCTCCTGTAAAAATGGAACATTTCTGATATAATTTAGAGAAAACCCAAGGAAATACCACCCCATAAGAAACCCGAGGAAAATTTACAGTAGGAATGCAAATGATACTATGACAAATTTTTTAATTTATTTATTGATTTTATTTCATAAAAACTGGAATATGCTGGTGTCAGTGCAATGATGAGTGCAAAGGCAGCCCTGTCCCTGGTGTTGGTTGCAGGTGTGTCATGGACAGGGTAAAGCACATGAGATGTTCAGCTGTGGAAAAATAACCATGAGCAACAGTGGTGGTGGGCAGCTACCATGCTTTGGGGTGCAATCCCGTACAGCTTCTCGTTGGGGCAGCTTGTGGGGGGCTGCTTTGCCCCGTGCAGAGGTCCAGGGATGCCCAGGGGGGCAGCACACAAGGTGTGTTGCCTCACCCTTGAGTCCTGCCTGGGAAGAGCAGAGGTGAACCTTAGGGAAAGCACCCAAAACTGAAATCAAAGGGCTCCCAGGCTGCCTGGGAGTCTGGCAGGGAAGGTGGTATCTTACCTTATAGAGCATCTCTGGTTCCCAGCAGTGAGAGGATGGCGAGGAGAAGAATAACCTCAGCTGTAAAATCCTGCTGTCCTCCTCTTCCTCTGTGGCATCCACTGGTGGGGCTGGGCAAGGAGCATTTGCAGTGACAGATGGGTAATTTCTGCTTGGCATCACACACAGCAAGGACTGTCCAATGTCCAATGGGGGTCTGAACTCCCCAATTAACAGTAACACTAAAATATTCTGGTGCAGGATCACAGCAACATCCAAAACTTACTTTCAGTCATTTTCTTCCCTCTCCTTTCTTCTCATCTTTTTGGGTCCTTTGGCCCATATGTTGCTAATTTTTTGTCTTTTCAAAGGACTCTGTCTCATTTAAAGTCAGAATACATTCTATTCATCAGCATGAATACTAGGCAAAGAAGGGATCTCAAAGGTCAGTGTTCCCCTTAATGTATAAAATAAATGAGCAAAGCACTGTGTTTTTTTCCTTTAGCTTATTACTTTTATTAATCTATTTTTTAGGTCTACTGTGTGAGATCACAGGAGGGACTTAGGCAATTGCTCCTAGAAAGGCTTCTTACATATTTTTGCAAGAAAGAAGGCCCTCAAAAATGGATGCCTTTGTAGTTTGATCTGCTGAGCCAGGCTTCAACCAAGCTAATTACTGGTCAGCAAGCTGGCTTGTCACAATGATGACACATACAAGTACCCAAAGGGCTTCCCTCTCCAGGAGCTCACTTTCACTTGCTGTCCATCATATTTTGAGAAGAGGAGGCTGAGGGGAGACCTTCTCCCTGCCTGGAATGACCTGACAGGAGGTTGTGGAGAGTTGGGCGATGGTCTCTTCTGCCCAGGGACAGGGGACAGGACAAGGGGAATGGCCTCAAGCTGCACCAGGGCAGGTTCAGATGAGATGTCAGGGAGAAATTCTTCCCCCAAAGAGCTGTTGGGGTGTGGAACAGGCTGCCCAGGGAGGGGGTGGAGTCCCCACCCCTGGGTGTATTGAACAGACGGGGAGATGAGGTACTCAGGGATGGGGGTAGGAGAGGACAGGAATGGTTGGACTCAATGATCCTAAAGGTCTTTTTCAACCTTGTGATTCTGTGATTCTGTGATATTTACCCAGAAAAAATGAATTCTTTATTCTTTGCTGAGATATTGCACCTACACCTTGAAATCTGGGCAAGGGAAAATAACAAGAGAAAATGGTGGCATTTAGATTTTTGAAATATTAACTCAGTAGACCATAGTCTTACCAAGTTTCAAGTTAAACTGTGAAAATCACTTGAAACCAATAAAACCATGCAAGATGATCTGCTTGTTCCAATTCTGTTGTTGTAGAGATTGGGCTTGTTTCTAGAAGGCCATCACAGGACTTAATTTCTGGAAGGACTCCTAGAAGATTGCCATGCAGAGTTAGTCACGTCAGGAGCCCACTATTTTCTTGCTTCTCTGCAATTTTCAGCAACAAAAGCTGATGTCTCCCCAGCTGTGACGGTGACAGAAGGGCTTGAGCCAGCCCACATCAGCCTTCTCAGGCTGGAGTGACCCAGGAGACACAGCCAAACCCAAAGTCAACTCGAGAGCCAAAGGAACCTTTCTTTACAAAACCTCAGACCACATGAAAGCGCCTGGATTTGTGTTCTGTTATGAACTTGGAACTTGGGCCAAGTTAGTTAAATTGTTCATCAAGACTCATCGAGACTCAAATCTGGGTAGTGAATCTGGGTCTGAGAATTGAACTAACTCTGGTTTGGACTTCAAATTAGCCATGAGACAAGTGTTGTCTGGAGCGGGACGAAGGTTGGATTTCCCCCGTTCCCAGGCTGCACTGTTGGTCCTTGTGGTGGACGGACTTGATTGAGAACCCAAATCACCCCACATGTGAGCCATGGGGAGGGAAGTGCCTGGATTCCCCTGAAACCTTGCTGAGGTTGCAACCTCCTCCTTGGGCTTTGATAGACACCACACATCAAACCTTCCCACTTTCGGGCAGAGACCTGCCGCTCCTTCAGCACACTTGTGTGGCGACTCCACTAATAAATAATCTCAGGAAAGTTTCCTTCAGTGCTATAAGATGCCTACTTTCATCTGGCAGTCCTTAAGGGCTGGCACTTCATCAGTAGGTGAACAAAGCCAAGTAATACAGTACAAGTAAAACTATTACAGTCTGGGGTATTTCCAAAACAAGATCCCGAACAGGAAAAGAAAAAAAAAATTAAAAAAAAAAAAAAAGGAAGGAGCGAGCAGGGAGCGGCTTAAACAGCTGTTACTTTGAGCTGTAAATTTGGTATAAATAACATTTCTGTCTGTTCTGAACAAGTATAGGAGTTGCATATCTTCAAGTGAAAGTTTCTTGCCCTGCAGAACGGCTCCATCAATCAGCATTAAGAGTGTTCAGTGGGAACCAGGAGCGATGCTACTGAAGGAATCGCAGCCTAAAAAGCAGTTAGCAGGCAGGCAGCTGTTCTTGGATGCCTTTTCACCACGGGGCTATTTGATCTCTCTTGAGGTTGATACAAGCCCTGCAGACGGGTAATGGGCTCGTTTTGAACAACAGGCCTGCAACATTTCTCCATCTGCAATTGAAAACGCTGTGGCAATGAAAGGAAGCAGAGTCTTTTAGGTCTTGTTTCTGGCTCTACCACTAATTCATGCATGACCTTGGGCAAATCAGAAAGCATCTCTGACCTCAGTTTACCTAGTGAGAAAATGGGAGTGGTAAACACTTATCAGCCTCTGTGGCATCCAAGATTTCTCTCCTAAGTGTTTCCTCAGTCTGCTGAGACAAGTGAATCATGGCTCTACCCATCGTAGGCAGCCTCCTCCCCGCTTGGAAAATCAACCTCTCCTTGCAGACTGGTGGTAACACATGTTCATAACTCAGTGTTGGAGAGAGTTATAACCTGCCTCTGACCTCTGAGCATTTCCAGGCAAGCATGCACTGGGTTAATCCATCATGATATCATGCTGTGGATCACCTGATGCTTTCCATGAGATCCACTCCTTGCTGTCAACCAAGCAACAAAACTGCTCTAAGTAAAGCAGACACGCTTTAAAGCCTGACTTTTCCATCTCGTGCCACATTCAGCTGGCACACAATTAATTTAACACCCAGCTGGTAGTAAAATTAGGTGCTTCCTGAGCATTATGTTTCTTAAATTGCTTTCTTAATGCTTTCTGCTCCACTGGGGCTGTCCTGCTGAGGAAAGGGCTAATATCTTCACCCAAATTCAACTTTTCTCTCAGCACTGCGGTACAACTGAGAACAATATCCCTGTTGTAAATGGGACTTTTTATTAAAGATGCCCAACAGGCTTTCCAGAATTTCTGCAAATCTGCATTTGGAGGTGGCTTCAGATCTGCAGCTCCTGGCTTTGTTAGACCTTGCACACTACTTGCTTAACAGGGACACTGTCCATTGTGCATGGCAGAGCGTTGCGGGCGACCCCTCCAGCCCCACTGCCGGGCAGGATTTTGATGTCCAGCTTAAGGGGTTGTTGTTGTTGCTCTCTGAATCAGAGATGGGATCCTGGCTCTGGGAGCCATGAAACCAAACTGAGTGGCAGGCAGCAAAATCTGCAGCAAATCACAAGAGTTTTTATAACCTGCAAAGGAGGGGAGGGAGGGAAAGACAGACCTTACACGAGACATCCCGTGTCTGATCATACTCCATGCAACCACGGCTATTGAAACTCTCTGATTCCCCTGTTTGAGATTTAGCCACAACATCCCATTTGTTGCAAGCAGATATGTAAAGTCTCCTTGGTGTTCAGGTTCATTTAAAGATTTACATTTTGTATTTCCTTGCTCGTTTTCTGACGATGTACATAAAACAGAATTGTAAATGTTTAGGAAAATCAAAGCTATTCTTAGATGCCTGCAATTCCACTAAGTTTGTATTCTCTAATTTGCTCCATGAAAGGAAAAGGAAATCTGGGAGAGGAGCTTGTAGCTTGCTTTTTGAGGTTTGCTTTGCCACATTTCCATTGAAACTTGGGGCTCAGAGTTATGTTTCCCAAGGCAATTTGAAAGTCTTCTCAGTAACCATCCCCTCCAAAGAACACGTCTGCATCTGCCTCTCCTTTTTGGGGGGCTGGTGTAGAGGGGTTTAAAGCTAATTGCAGCAGAACCAGCCCCAGCAGAAGTCCAGAGCTCAGCTAGACCTCTCTACCCTGGCATAACTGGTGATAAGTGAGTAAATTCTGCCTAAGCTGGTTTTTACATCAATGCCTTCATCGATGCCAATGGTCGCCAGGGTAGAGTGAAATGCCCAGTGTTGAGGCATGGCCACAGCTTTGATAAACTTGATACTTAATATCAGGAGCCAAAGTGCTCCTTCACCCAGTACTTGGCCAACCCCATTGGTGCTAACAGATTCACTGTCCATCCCCACCTATGTCAGAGAGTGTAAACTACAACGGAGAGGAGCAGGAAGAAGTGGTTCCAGATTAGGATCTCTGGAAGAATCCCTGGGCAAATCCAAGTGAGATGAAATCTGCCCTGTGATTTTATTGTTTTCTTTATTCTTCTTTCCACACAGTCAACATATTGAGAAAGCTCAACCCCACCATACCAAGTGGGAAGTGTGGAACTGAATTCCCAACCAGCAGAACGAGAATTTTCAAAGGAATGAGAATTGCATTCCCCAAAGCCAACCCCAGCCCAGCTCCTGGGTCTTTGCTTCTGAATCTGAAATTAAATTGAATAAATAAATAAATAACTAGGGTACTTCACCCTTTGCCCAGGTTTGCAGCTCTGTGGGAAATGTTGGTTTCTCCAAATAAAAGTCTTGCAGAGGCTGTGTGGCTCCATGAATGGAACTCTGGAGTGGAATTCAGGAAAACCAAGCCCTCTTTCCTGCTCTGCCACCAGTCTGCTGGAAAAACTGAACGCTTTCCTCTCAACATGTGCGGTAACGGGAATTTCCAGTCCAGAGAAAATTTCTCATATCTAAAATATTCCCCTGAATTAGGAAAAAAAAAAATATGATCAGAGATGTGGAATTTTCCACAAATGGAAAATTTCATTTTTGGAGAACGCAAAGGAGAACATTCCCCCCACGCCCTGCTGATGCGGCGTCCCTCTGTCCTGCCCGGCTCCGAGGACCGGCAAGGCTTGGGGTGGGAGGCAAGGATGGAGCCCTGAGGAACCTTCTCTGAAGCTACTGATGAAAAACATTAGATAAAAATTTGATATAACATGGTTTCTAGTGAAGACTTTTTTCTCTTTTTTTAATTCTCTTAAACCACAAAGGTGCTACCGACTGGCACGGAAATCAGACGTTCCGAGGACAATCACGTGCCTGCTGCGGGGCACTTACCAGCTGCAGTCAGGGAAGGACACGCCAAGCCTGTGACTACCCCTTAGACAAAAATGTCCTGAATGTCCCCTCACGTGGGGCTGGCTAAGCCTGGCCAAAGGGCAGAGGTTCAGCACATCTTGGTGAAGTTAGGGGAATTTGGCATGGTGTTTTACCTTTGCGAGTCAGCGCCGGAGGAATGCTTTGCACATATGAACTATCTCATGCTCACCAAATCTCTTATTAGTTTCAGGCACTGGCCCCTGTGTTATTATGGCCTTGATAACTTTATTAAATTCAGCCCCAGCTTATTCATCTCTCAGAATGGCCCTAACTATTTGTAGATATTTTAAAGTAGCCATCCTTGCATCGTGATCGCTTCCAGACCTCGCCGAGAGACACGCATGTGTTTGAAATGCCTGCTTTCCTTCTCCATTTCACCATAAAGTAGCCAATTTAATTTTGCACAATACCATTTGATAACAACCATGTGTGTGTGTCTTCAACGTTTATGTACTTCAGAGAAGGTACTGCTTGGTCAGTGTGAGATAATTTCACAAAGAAAAACGGAACCAGATGTTAACTCCTTTTTACTTGGCTTCTCCGTCCGCCTATCTTGTTTCTAACGTCAATCTCCACTCAGGTTTTCCATTACCTTGGGAAGGGGATATCTTTACACTTTATGTTTTCATTACCAACGTGCCTGACAAAGTGTTCAGAGTAGCTGAGGTAGATGATTATCAGCTTAGCACCTCCGAGATCATTATCAAACGGTAACAATGCTCAGGAGACAAACAAAGGGAGAGGGTGTATGTTGGGTGTGTGTTTGGAGGAACTGCAGGGGAAAGATCACCTTTTGGACCACATCTGCTGGATAGTGTCCAGATGCTTGGGATGGAGCATGCCAGGGAGGAGCATCCTCAGCTGGAGCAAACGGGAAGGAGAACCTGCAGGTGAGATGTCCTCCCACAGGCCCTTGAAGGGGCAGGATTAGAGATTGTGGTATTTGGTGAGGTCTTGTTGCTGATTTTGGACCAGGGTGGATGTCTAAGTCAGAGTTCTGGTATGTCAGGAAAGAGTAGGGGAGTTTCCCTGAAGTTGTAGGACAGGGAGGACAGAGGAATTTCCTGACAGAAGGAAGGAAGGGGAGGTTTTGCCATGTAGGAGTGCAGCTGGCCAGGAGACACTCTGCACGGGGTCTGGAGTGAAAGCAGCAGCTGTGGAGAGTAGATACACAACTGCTGGAGGTGTGGTAAAACCCACAGTCTCTGAGGCCACAGGTGGAAAGCGGGATCTGATGTTTTGAAGTCAACACAGAGCTTAACAGCTGGCAGGCCAAAAGGGGACCAACCATCAGTGACTGCACCACAAGCTTCATCCCCTCCCTCACCCCAGCAAACCCAGCATGCACCAATGTCTCCTCCCTGCTCTACCAGATGGATCCTGTGGACACATCACTCCGCAGCAGTCTGGGGCACAGCGGTTTTGCTGCTGATGTGCAGGGCAGAAAAGCTGTGTTTCCTCTCTGGCAGCATCATGGACAGGGCTCACCTCAAGAAAAGGAGGGAGAGTGTTGCCACCCTGGATTCTGGGTAACATTGTCCCACCAACGACCTGTCTTGAGAACAAGACTCAACACGGATGCAGCGAGTGCCGAGACCTGCGAGCTCGGGTTGCCCAGCAGGGTTATTGCAAGGCTGTAAAGTTATTGTACCATCTCATTTACAGGTGCTTTTACCTTGACACCAACTTTTATTAAACTCCATTATGAGAACAGCACTTTGTGATCCTCCTGTGACTCACCAGTCTTGTGACATCCTGGCAGGCGAGAGCACTTGGCCGCCTCTCGCGTGCTGGCGGGGCCGAGAGGCCCTTGGAAGGAGCCGTTACTGCAGGGAGTGTCCGGCCGCGCTCACAGCTGCCTCTTGGGATGTGCAGGGCAGGGATGGATTCCAGTGCAGCGCTTGGTTCCTCTGGCTTGGACCCATGGAGACCTGTGGATGGCTCAGAGGACTGCTGGAGTCTGCCAAGGACCTCCAAGAGAGGACAAGTACCTCGGTGTGAGGACGTCCCATGCTTTCTGCTCATTGCCTTTCCTTGCCTCCCTCTTCTGCAGGTTGGACTATGAGCTCAGCATGAGCCCTGCATGTATTATTTTTAGTGAAATCACCCCAGATCTGCTGAAAACCTTACATAGGTGTGAGGTGATCTTATGAGTCACACTCATTGCTGTGAATACCATCTGACATAGCATAAAGCGCTGCAATGGGATGTATTCTCCAAGCAGCTGACTGGAGTCATGAAATCCTGTTTCCAGGTAGGCCAATGAGCAAAGGTCCTGCAGAAGGAAGTCTTGATAATCACCATTTCTTAGGAACTAACTCTAAATGGCTTTGCTCCTTGACACTGCTGGCAGAGATAACAGCAGGTGCCCATGCAGAAATCCTTTTCCCAGCACCTTCTTCGTGTCTTTGCTTTCCTAGAGGGAAGTTGAAAGACTTTCTGACAAGGATGCAGAAAAAAAAACAGTATCAATTTTTTAAAAGTCTTTTTCTCTTGAATTGTCAACTGTGATTTTTTTGCAGCTGTTAAAAAAAAAGTAATTTTGTCACTCTATGCACTTTAAATCCTGTGAATTGTAGGAGAAGGCAATTCCACTGGAGGCCTAGCTGGAAGGAAGGAGATATTTGCTTAATACATGCCTAACTGGCAATCATCTTGGCAGTGCCTTAGCCTCACTGCAGTCAAGGCAGCTTTCATCACTGGAGGTATAATTTGTCTCTGCCTTTCCAATTGCTCCTTCCTCCCTCCCTCCATCTCATCTTCCCACCCGCAGTGTACCTGAACTATTAAAAACCCAGCTCCTGCCCAAGCCAGTGAGATGCACAGAGATGAAGGGTGGTGCTCTGTGCTGATTAGCACGGTTCCTATTCCAAATGGTCTGTGCTGGTGCCTGCTGGAAAGGTACTGGTGACAGCAGAGCTGCACCACTGCCTTGCAAGGCTGGCTGTGACCTTTCTTCCCTTCAGGGCTCCTTGGAGAACCACCCACAGGTCAATTGTTCCATTGATTTCAGTGGAAACCAGATGAGATCTTTGGTCCCTGAGGGCAAGATTATCAAGCTGGGCTATCTAAGGTGAGGGCTCAGCTCCACATAAAGGTGTTTACACAAGGGACTGGATTTTTAGAGGGTGAGTTCAGGTATTCAGAGTCGCTGCAATGTCTGTTTACTAACTTAGGTACCAAACTCCTCATCCTCAGGTGTGTTACACACCACCTCTCGGGGTATCTCAGGTCACACAGTTAGAAAACCACAACATCCAGCTCCCTGCCTCTGTCTGCAGCAACTGCTTTATGTAAAGCAAAGTGTAAATCTCTGTCACACTCCACTGAAGTCACCACACTGCGTGGAGCCAACAATGCCTCAATGCCTGGCCCAACCCACCTCCATCAGGATCCAGATCTTCTTGTGCTACCACACGTCCAGCCAGTGAGAGTGATGGAAGAGTGTTTGCCCTAACAAAACTCAGTAAATATTATGATGATTTTCTTGCAGGAATTTTGTAGTCTAACTTGGACCATGTCATCCAAAGTGCTTTGAAAAGTGCTGGAAAAGTGCCTTTGGAAAGAGACCAGTTAAGATCTCCAAGCCCCTGTCGCTCTTCCTCATCCCACCATCACCACAACACCCTGGTCCTTATTTTCTAGGTCATCCAGGCAGGGCTTTCTCTTCTGTGAAAACGCTCAGGTCATTTGTCAGTGACAACAGGAGATGGATCTTTTGGTGATGTAAATCAATGTCACTTCAAAGCTTCAATGGAGCAATACTTATTTACACCTCCAGATATCAGATCCTTACATTTTGCTTTTATGTGTGTCTAAGTTCTTTTTTTTCTGAAAGGTAACATTCTGTTGCAAATTTCTATAATTAAGCCACCTCGTTTCTATGGCAATAGACTCTATACAAATTAATAAAAGAAATATTCTGACACAGTTTAATTCTGGTGAAGCCATGCTAAAACCCTTTCCATCATTCCTCATTATGAAGGCAGCAAAACGTCCTTAACAGACTATCTTATCAAAATTAGTGAAAACATTAAACTCCCACCCCCCCATAAAAAAAACCCTCCTTTTGAAAAGTTGTTCTAAGCAAGTTTCTAAAATCTCAGAAGTATTAAATCCTCATTAATATAAGCTCAATGTATTTATGGTGTCAAAAATGTGTTTTATAAAAGCCAAAAGCAGAGTTGCACAAGTTGCCTCATTATCAATAATCTAGCATCGTCCCTTTTATGTGTCATTTCTTTACACAATATACTATCATTTATGACTTTTAGCAAATACATCATGGCAAAGGATTACTCTCATCAGAGGCAGTCTTTGAAAAGGATATGCTAATTTCTAGAGAGCAAGAAAACATCAAAACAGTGCCAGCAAATAGCCAAGGGACTTTCATGTCTTAATATCCTTCAGAAGTGCTTTATCTCCTAGTGCAACGTGTATCATAGTATAAACAGGAAATGAAACAGCCAAGGCATCAAAGAACCACCAGTGCATGGCTGTAATTTTAGATCAGGTTTAATAAAGGTTATCTGCAGCAGGCTAATCAAACAAAAGGGTGTATGTTTTAAAGCGCCATTTGATAATTTTCATTTAAGGCTCCCGATCAAAGAGATCCTAACAATGTCTTACTGACTCCAGATAGATCCCTTTGCCTCACTTTTCAAAGTAGCTTCGTTTATTGCTGGTAAAACTGGTTTTGATGTTCTAATTTTTTAGGTGGAGGAGAGATCAGAAACTGCTCTGGTTTCCTGTGCACCTTCATTTGAAAAGCAATAGAAAGAGAGCTGAGAAGGAAATGAGCAGACGTAGAGAGGGTCAGGAAGATCTCAGGGTCACTTCTGCAAGTCTTGGGTGGACCACGATGCTTAGGCAGGTTCTCCCATCCCGAGCATGATACGAGGAGGGGGAGACACACCATTGCCGCGATGGGACCACCTCATTGACTAGCTAATGTGAAGGGAAAATGAGAGACAGGGAAGAAGAAACAGTAGCTTGATCCTGGCTTGCTGCAGGGGAGAGGCAGACGCCAGACCGGCTGGTTTTGTGACACTTGACAGCCATGGCCACCAGGAGAAACTCCTCTGGCACCATGGATGAGCGATGGAGAAAGGGAAAATTGCGGTTTGACCGTCCTACCTGCAGATCTTTTCTCCTTTGTTTTGTCACTGATTTCTTGATTGCCCTTCTAGGTCAGATCTAATCCCAGCTCCTGAAAGAATAAAAAAGGCTATAATTTAGGAAGGTGGAATTATCTGAACAGGAGAGAGGGAGAGAAGCCACCCTCTCATGGAAAGGAGAGTGCTAGTTTGGGATGCCTGTGTAGGCATGGCTTGGTAAAGAGGGAGCTGAGGGATTTCTCCAGTTAAAGGCTTTATTAAAATCATGATGTTTCTGGCAAGACAGATACATCCAAAGAACTAAACATATTTCAAACATTTCATCCAAACTTTCTGCACCACGCAAGCCTGGGGACGTTTCAAACTCATTTTCACACAAAGATGATGCTTCCCATTAAATGTGAACCTCACAGGAAAATTCAGGCACAAATATCTTGCTGGGGGTGGACTGTGTGAGGAGATATTGTGGGATGTCTCATGGAAGAGGCAGAAAAAGCCTCCAACCATCCCAACCATGAGGTCTGACTGCTTTAAGGAGAGAACTTGGCTCTTTGGGACCTTCCTTGCCCCTGTGTCTGGAGGAAGGGGCTGGGATGGCAGCGACAGCCTCACAAGCAGGGGATGGGCAGGCTCAGCATCTTCTTCACATTGATGGTGGTTTAGTGACTTGTACATCTGTAAAGCCTGTTGTTATTTTTCATGTCCAGAAATCCAAAGCACCACAGGGGGTTGTTCTAAAGAAAAATCCAAATAAATAAAAAATTCACCCTTGGGTGCACTTAATATAGTTGGTAAGAAATGTGCTGACTCCCAAATGTTCTCCTTCCCACACACTTCACGAGAAGCTGGTTTTATACATATACATGTGTATATATTTCCTGCTGATGCTCTCTTAAATATTTCAAAGTATTCTTATGAACCAGTGTACTTTTATCGTGGTATTTGTAAGGGCCCAAGACCTTGGTTGTACCCATACAGCCTGGTTTTCTTATTTTTCTTTTCAAGTAAACTTTAAATTACCAAAGAAGTGCTGATAGTCACAAAAATCTAGTTATTGGCCATGAAAACTCAACCAGAAGTAATCTCCCCAAACCAGTCCCATGAAATATTCATGCTTCATGATGTTCCATGCAGGGCAGTTGCTTCTGATAGCAAGTGCTTCAGGAGAAGCAAAATGGTGATTCCTCTGTTTTTGAGAAAGGAGAATGCTGCCAAACTCCTTGGCAGAATAATCTGCTAAAAAACGAAACAAAACAAAACAAACAGGACTTGCTTCTCATTCAAATACCCCGCAGAGAGCGTTGGGCTCCCATCACGAGTGGTGCCAAGCAGCATCCCTTCGGCCAGCCTCTGTATCGACCTCTGACGTATCTACAACAGGGTGGATCCCTCCCTGGGCTGGATTACAGGCTCCAGTGCAGACACCAATCAATAGTGAATGTAGGTTAGTAATGACCAAATGTCAGAGAGTTTTTAGCAGCTTTTTTGAACTAATATTGGTACTTCCTAATCCCATTATCAAAGGATACCATGAAAAACACCATGACGGTGGGTGCAAGTTGCCAACCTTCTGCAGATTCATGTACTTGAAGGTAGAAGAAACCACTCCATCATCTTTTTTTTTTTTTTCTGCTGACTTTTATTTCATGGGCCATCAGATTTTATCCATATCAGGTCCAATAACTGGTGTCTGACTGAGTGACAACTTGTGCTTGGCAAAAGCGTATCTTCAAAGAAGGAAACCAGTCTTGATTGAAGACATTGGAGCTGGACACTTCACCACCCCTTGGCAGTTGGACTCAGTGGTTATGAGAGTTTATTTCTGGGCACTCATCTGCCCAAGGAAGTTAACTCAGGGCAAGGGAATGTGTGCAAGTAAAGACAACAATCTCTTCCTACTTAACCGTCTGCAGACACAAACACAGGCACAACAGTCATTCAGGAGTGCTCCTCAATGACTGCTATGTCTACAGGCTTTATTTTGAATTTGTCTGCCTGGGGTTTCATCTATTAGTCCTTTTCAGTGTGTTCCCTTTCTGACCAAAGAGCTGTATATTTTACACTGACTTTCTTTCTCCACTCCCCATCCTCAACTTCTACTTAGTCCCCAGGGCTGGGGCATGGTGATTTCTCACATCATCCCCTGTCACCCCCAAAGTTTTCTTGTCTGTTTTGCATTGGCCAAACCAGAGGCCAGGGGAAGTCCTGGCCTGGCTGTATTCAGAGTAATGGAGACATTTCTTCAGGCTTATACCTCGCTTGCCTACTGACCCAGGACTTCTGCATGATCAGCCAAACATCAGGCATGCTTCTACAGGGATGTGGCCCTCTGAAAAGCTACTCACAAGTGTCACTGAGTGCAAGGCTGGGACTCTCACCATGCCTGGAAATGTTCAGTTGAGCTTGTTCAGTCTGGAGTAGAGAAGGTTCCTGGGGAGACCTAATAGCATCCTTCCAGTCCCTGAAAGGTCTGTAAGAAAGCTGGGGAAGAACTGTGTCCTGAGGGCATGGAGCAATGGAATGAGGGGTGGAGGTTTTAAACTAGAAAAGGGGAGATTTAGTCTGGATATTAGGGAAAAAAATCTCCAGTAGGAGGGAGGTGGATCACTGGCACAGGTTGCCCAGAGAAGTGGGCACAGGTTGCCCAGAGAAGTGGTGGAGGCTCCATCCCTGGAGATATTCAAGGTCTTGATGGGGCTCTGAGCAACCTAATCTAGTGAAGATGTCCCTGCTCACTGCAGGGGTTGGACTAGATGACTTTAAAGGTCCCTTCCCACCCAACACATCCTGTGATTCTATGTTATTTAAGAAGTGGTGCTGAGCTGTGTCTCTGTGTGTGCCAACCACTCAGGATGTGCATGTCCAGCACAGGGTGTGGACCATAACAAATGCATTTGCTCAGGATTTGTCCGTGACCTCCAGACTTTGGGAAGATGTGGACACTAGCTGGCAGGTGGCAAATAAAATATACATGGTGCAAAACATGTCTGAGCTCAGCAAATAGTGTGCCTAAGTCCTAAAATTATCCAAGACAGTCTCCATAATCTTTATGGGGGAAAATTAAGTCTTCAAAGCAAGGAGGAATTTAAACTATCCCTGGTTCAAAGAAAATTGCCACATGCCGACAAACATTAAGAATGATAATATTTTGCTAAAGCCCTGGTAAATCGTGGTGTGGTTTCTCTGCATTTCCTTTCCCATTGCTGTTCATTGCTCATACATCCACAGTCACACTGGGAGGTGAAGGAGGAAAAAATTGCTATTTAAAAGAGAAAAAAAATAATCATTTTAATTTGAGACAATGCCCTGGGATATGGTTTTGACTCAGTAATGCTGCTTTCTGTGCAGGCTACTTCTTCCAATCATCTCCAGAGCATCTCCTGAGTACCAGAACATCCTAACTTAAATATCTTATCTCTCTATCATATCAACAAGTGTAATTAAAAGCATTAAGCAAATGCACTAACAGCCTCTCTAGGAGGGTGCTAGGGCCTGAGTTTTCCTCAGTATTGAAGTAATTGCTTCAATTATAGTTCTAGGTTGTTAAATGTCTGTATGTACTTAGGGAACATGAAGGAAAATGAGAAGGACCTAAGAAACACATTTCAGTGACAGGATTTTGAAGTATAACAACACATTGTCAATTTTTCCTTAGTGGCAAAGGCAGCAGAGGGGGATGGGGAGGTGACGAGAAAGGAGCTCGGTTGTGGGGCAAACACAGGTCTGCCAAGCAAGTCAGGGCACAGAATTAAACTTTCCCTCCTCCCATTCCAGAACTTTGTCCCCACCCCAAGCAGCTTCAGAATGAAACAAGTTTCTGAATAGCTTCCTGAAGCAAGACAGAAAGACAAGACCCATCTGTCTCAAGGCCCTGACATCCTGCAAGGCCAACCTGTTGTTGTCCATCACCTGCACTTCTGGAGGCAGATCTTTACATTTGTTTGTTAATTGACCAGTGAGAAAGTCTAAAGCAGAACACATGATGCAAACTCTCCCTCCACACACCCCTCCATGCATCTTTTCCAGGAGGTTGGAGCTAACTCCTCATTCACAGCTTGATCCCATATGTGTGAAAGGGAGCCAGACTTGGATACTTCAGGCTGGAGCAGCAGCAGTATGAGAGTGGTGTCTGTCTCCATGTCTCAGGAAAGGGTTTGGGTCCATCAGCGAGGAAGAACCTGCCTCCAGGCAAACCCTTCCACACTCCAATCACTTACCAGGTTAAACCTTCTTGCTCGCGGCCTCAAGGCTCTTCCAAAGTGCTGGGTAAACCCAACTCTGGGTTTTAATTCAGAACCAAATTCCAATTTAATTCCATCTTAAGAGTTAAAAAGACTGTTGTATACACACAGTGACTGACAATAATTAATGGTTATCTTAAAGTTAACACTCATGTGAAGAAGTAACGGTAATTGAGCGGCAAGCTCCGAGCGAGCCATCCCTCACATAGCTGCATAGAGAGACACTAAATCAGGGAAGTCAGTTCCCATTACGCAGTTTTGCCCTGAAGGAGCTTAGCTACTTTGGCAGCACAGATGACATTAAACAGATGAAGAACAAAAATGGCTCAAAATATGATTATAATACATGTGCATAGCTGCCTCGGTCCGCTTTCAACTTGCTCCGTATGAAAATAACCTCATCAGAACAGAAAGAGTTTTTTA
Source organism: Heliornis fulica (assembly GCA_013399135.1). Taxonomy (NCBI): domain Eukaryota; kingdom Metazoa; phylum Chordata; class Aves; order Gruiformes; family Heliornithidae; genus Heliornis; species Heliornis fulica. Next base: position 55,551 of record VXBZ01009998.1, on the reverse strand, counting down.
GGGCCGAGGTTAACTGCAAAAAAAAAGGTCTAAATAAAATAATCACAACATTGTTATTAGTGTGAGGCAGCAGCTTGCTCTGAACTTTGCAGAACAACCAAAAAAAAAAGTTTGCTCTGTGTTTGCAAGCCTTGCCATGAGACAGACAAATCGTAACTATCTGCTGGAAGGAACCTAGAGCTGTGTTTTAATGGGCACCAGGTTGCTTATTAGCTGTGCACCAGAACTTGTGTCACTGGTCTGAAGTCAAGCCCTAGATCATCTGCTGGCTGCTCAGCATCAGCACAAGGGGGACACATCTGGACCCACCACTGGATCCTCCCACCCTGTGCTGAACCAAATCCCTCATCTGACCATCCCCTTTAAACATAGGGAGAGTTGAAGATGGAGCTTCTATTACAACCCTCTCCAGAAAGCTTGGCATGAGATTGAACATGGCTGTGTTGAATCTTCATCACAAAGCCCCCAAAACCCCATGAAGAATGCTATGAATTTTTTTCTTGTGTGTGAAAGGAGCAGAGACCTTCCGAGAAGATTTGTGGCCCTCGCGACCACCTCGCGTGCGATTTACCACTCCCCTGGTGCGAACACGGAGCTGGGTGAGACTCAGAAGTTCTGACAGAGTTTTGCTTTCAAAGTTGGGTTTGTTTAAGTGACTCCAAGGGGTGCTGAGCCACCTGGATTGAAGCCAAGGAAAATGTTGATGCAAATCCTGCAAAGTAAACCTACCCCCTCCCGGAGTCACGTGCCATTTAATTGTTTTCTATTGTATTTCATGCAACCTCCCCCAATCTATCACTGTGACAAGCAACATGGTTCGTGTGGCAGCGTGGAAGTATTTCTGATTTTCTTTCCACAAGGCTGGAAAAATCTACCATCTTCTCTCTCCTCTGCCAAATGCCTCGTACTTTGGTTTTTAAGAAGCTGTATAACAAAGTTTAGAGACTGCATCAGCTTCGAAACCAGATGTCCCCAAATACCAGGGCAGTTCACGTTAGCTGCTCCATATGCCACTCTGAAATTAATCCCTGAAGTTTGACTTGGGCAACCTTCTAACTTCTCATCCCTCAGTCCAAGACAGCTTTAGCTCATTACAACATCTCTCCATCCAGGCTATCCCTCCAAGTCCACTCTTCTCATACTTCTTTAGAAAGAGGTGGGAGAAATATGGCTAATTAGCTAGTGCTGGCCCCTCTTTTTTCCCTTTTATTATTTTTTTTATTTTTAATACCAAAGTCTGGTTTCCCATCACTAGCTAATTGATTCCTTCACACTAAAAAGTCAAGCTGTGGTGGTTGTCCATAGGAATCTAAAGCTACAAAGTTTCCAGTGCTAACAAGAAAGACAATGATCTAATAGCAGGCGATGCAGAGGCCAGAACTGAGGAGCTGCCTGAAAGATGCTGCTGCAGCAGCTCATACAAAACAGTGTCAATAGGAATGGTCTGTAGGATTAAGGTGGCATCAGGTTCCCTAGTCAAACTCTTGGGATCTTAGACCATTAAGTGTTTGGAGACAGGTGAGGAACACAGGAAATCCATTAAAGATGGGAGATGATTAAAGATTAAAGATGATTAAAGATTAAAGATGGGTAGACTTGGTGGCGGTAGGTTAATGGTTGGACTGGATGATCTTAGGGGTCATTTCCAGCCTTAAAAATTCTATGATTCTATAAAAAAAGGGTTCTGGGAAGTCATAAAAATGTCTTGGGTCTTCATCAAAGCTGCTTATGAGACCATGGGAGAGTCATGCAGCAGCACAAGGACAATTGTTCTTCCCACCTCGCTCCAGCACAGAAGAAATGACAGGACAAAACCAGTTCTCCCATGAACCTCCATACACATCAACCCCTCATGACTGGGGCAGCCAGGTTTTTCTGCTAATTCCTTGGAGGGGAGGAGGAGGGGGCAGAAATGCTTCTCTCAGCTCCATGTGGGTTCCTTAATTAAGGTAAATGCTCACAGATGGGCAGGTGGGAGTGTTGCTGGGGCTGCCTTGGGACGCCTGGCAGGGGAGTTCCTCGGGCACCTAAAATAGCTGGTCTTGCAGCTCTGCAGCATTTTGGAAAGGTAAGAGCTTAAGTGTCTTCTTTTCTTTAATGAACTTTGGTGCTCTGAGTTGGAGAATGAGTTCTGTGATTGATGAAATCGTTTTTTTGGTACTGGTTGACCAGGGAGCTTGTTGCTTTGCTGGATGTTGTGGAAGCTGGGGCTGATGTCTGCTGCTTTTTTGTTTCCAGTGGGAGTTGATGCAAATAAATCCTGGTTTGATCCACGTGGGTGACAGCAGCCCTAGAGGTTTGAAGTAATGCTAAGAACAAACTCCATTAAACTCACTGCACATCGTGTGGCTTTCATGCAAAAGTAAAAAGTGCTGCTAGTGTCCACAGTTTGATCTGCACCCTTGCAAAGCTCAGGAGGCCCCATGGTGAGCCCAGGTTGGACTTTGAGCTTGCTGGGTGCTTTGGGGTGCGTTGCACAAGGGTTGTGCAGTTTTTACAACCCACCAAAACTGAAATGCCAGACTTCTTGAAGTTTGTGCTGCAGCAGATCAGTTCTAGATTTTTTTTTTAGGATCTACTTGCATAGATATCTTGCATAGATAAGAGCAGCCTGGAAGCATCTAGAGGGCTATGTCTTCTCCTGGTTTGTTCAGAGATGCTGGATAGGTAACAGTTAGTGAAATGGACTGTGTTATCTGGGTGTGAGAGATTGAGATATGCTTCAGGTTGGCAGGAAGGTTGGAGTCCAAGGCCTTGGACATAAGAGTTTAAAATACTTCTGTGGCTTCGGTAGATCAAGGACCTGTTTTATTTTAATTAATTTTGCTCCATCAGTGGTATGTGAACCATGGACCACACCTGTAATATGAATCAGCTGAGAAGGGATGAAATACCCTTTCTTCAGCTGTGATCCTCCATAGGATATGTGCTGGTTTGGCTCTTGGGAAGAGCTTGGGTTATGACAACAGAGAAGGGGGCATTTCGGAGCCATTCATGACATCTGCAGCCTCACTGGAATGTGTCAGATAGTTAATTATTGTGTTGAGCTGGAATTCTATCAAGCCAGAACATAAGTAGTTTGTTTGGGTACTCTTTCCTCTCCCCCTCCCCCACTGGTGAAGATAAAGGAGTTAAGTTTAATCATTAAATCTCCATCTTGATCCATGTAGGTCACGCACTGAACCGCACAGCATTTAGCACCCTTATCTCCTCCTCAATAAAGAGGGAGCAGGAAGCTGACTCTGTTGTCTGTTCTATTTTTTAATATAAGTTTATTTAAAGAAAAGCCATCTCCAAAATGGAAGGGGCTGGTGGGGTGGGGGGGGAGGAATCTTCCAAACAGCAGCTTCTGTAAACAGGATGAAATCAGATAAAGAAATTACTGTAAAAATATTGCCTCATCTCTAAAGCTCAGAACTTTTTTTTTTTCTTTTGCTCTTTTTTATCTTTGAGAAAGATAATGAAAGAGGAAGCTTGAAACCACATTTCCATTGATGTTTGAATACACAACTGCTGGATTTAAGAACTGGAGGAGATCAAAGAGAATGGTTTTCATTCCGATAAAATTATAGCAGTTCTGGTATAGGGTGATGGGCTCATTTATGAACTCTGCGACGCAAATAGTTGTTAAGGCACCTTTTTCCACACACACCCCCCTCTTCCCTTTGCTAAGAACTAAATGAAAAATGCCTGGAATTCCTAAGGATTAATTAGAAGTGTGGCTAATAATGTTATAATAGATACATACTAAGACCGTACGTCTCTTTAGAATATTTTCTGGGAGCACAAAGCACTTGTACAATCCAAAGGGAATAGAAATGCCTGTTCCTTGCTACTGTATATCACAGTTCTCATGGTATGGAAACAGCATTAGGTTACCAAGGTCTGTATGCTGAAACCACACCACTACGATTCCATTTTGTACTAACACGTGCTCTGAGATTCATTAAAAAGTATAAGCTGCAAGTTAAAGCCATTCATGTATGCAGAGCCAAGACAATTATTTATTACATGATGAATTGTGTCTTTAAACTGTGCAGTAAAAGTTATCAGGAAGGGTCCATGTAAAATGCAGAAGTGATGCATCTGCAGTTGAAGATGTGAGGTCCTGTAGGATGTCCGTGAACACTTGCTGTGCCTGTGGAAAGATGTGTTGTCCTGGGAAGGCTGTGCTTTAGTTGTTGGGAGATTTGATTTTATTTATTTATTTTACTCTGGAGAGCCGAGGATTATATCGGGGCTTGTGTCAGCTGCAGTGTGGTAACCTCGCATTTGCATGCCCTGAGGATGTGAATGTGCTTTAACGCAGTTCATGCAGAAATTAATTTGTCCGTGCCGGTCATACAGCCTAGCTTGGTGTGGAATCCAGTTTGAGGGATTTTTATCCACTTTTTCTTACACTTTAAAATTGGAAGTTTCACAAAAATCATATTCCGCGTTGGTCACAGCGCGGTAAGAAAAATAGGAACTTTCAGAAGTGTTTTTCCCCTTCTTTTGTTTGGGGGATGTTTTGTTTGGTTGGTTTATTTAAATTTTGGGTTTGGGGGTGCGTTTTGTTTGTTTTGTAACTTTGATATCCAAAACAAGTTGGACCATCTCCTCTGCAGACAAAGAGCCAGGGCAGAGCGCTGGAGGGATGTCTTTCCCTACCAGGTCGCCTATTCACATGGAAATCCAGATCTGTAAGGGTCGGTGTTTGAAGAGTTGAAAGGGTGATGGGGAGGGAACCTCTTAACCCCCGAGGCTGAGCGATAAGAACAGCCGAGCTCTATTAATGGTGATAACACACAGGGAGATGATGCTTCGCACCTGAGGCATAGGTCAGCTCCAAAACTGAGGTGTGACCAATACGGGTCTCACTCCAGTTTTAGTTATAATCCATTTTCTTCTCAGAAGAGAGAGAACCACTTCTCTCTTGTCAGATCCAGCCAAGCAGGATGATTTGTCCATCTTGGACACCATGGCTTGGGGGTCTTTAGCAGTGTCGGGAAGGAGGAACTTGTAGGATGCTTTATGCTTCAGCAGTGCCAACACGGGGTTCGGTCCTGGTGTGACCCACTCATGTTACCACAGCAGGGTAAACCCAACCACTTGCCACACAACTGCTTCTAAAAAGCTTTATTTTTGTTTTTGCTGGTGTTTTTTTTTTAAACTAGACAGGTTTGTTCTCCATTATTGATGGACTGTTGGACTTGGTGACCATTAACCCAATCCAGTCTGTTGACCGAACGCCATCTCCCCTCCTTTCCCCGTTAGTCTTTGCATTTAAACCCCAAGAAGACTGAGGTTCTTGTTGTCTCACTTCTGCTGAGTTGCTTATCAGATGTGGCTTGTACCTCAAAGCAGCCCAGAAATGGGTAAACTCTTACTCTGATTTTTTTTGTTTGTTTCCTTTGCTGGCCGAGTGCCCGGTGTGACTGTACACGGAGCTGCCCAATAGAAAGGAAAATGTTCCTTTAATTTCAAAATATCTTGTGTCCTGGGTGGGCATAGAGGACAGCTCGTGCAATTAAAATGGTGATTATCAAAGTCATGCCTAATAAACTCATCTGTGACTTGCTGAACTCGAGTTAATGACCATGAAATCAATGGTTAATTGCAGGACAGCCATTAGTGCGATGGGTGATGAGCTGGAGGTAGCCAATGGAAGGCAATTAATAGTATCACATGTTAATGTTTGACAGTTTAAACTGTCACTTGGAAATTTTATCTCTGTGGTGAATGATGGAAGACTGCCTTTTGCTTTTTAAATGCCTTTTAAGAGTTTCTTGCTAGCAGTAACTTTCCAGCGAGACTCATCTTGTATTTGGAGCTAAGCACTGAGAGTGCTCAGTGGTGCTAGAACCTGTAGGAGTGTTTTTTATGTCCAGTTTTGGAGCTGTCTGAGAATTAACTAAGAGCCACCAGGCCTCCATCCTGCTCAGTTGGAACTGAGAGAAGTGCAGAGCAGTAAATGGAGGAAAATGCCTGTCAAAGAACAGGCAGCACAAAAACTGACAGCAGTCAGAGGTTGTGCTCAGAGACCACAGCTCATCCCAGACACTCATAATCTGCTGTGTCTTTGCTGTGAAATTCTCCAGGAATACATTGGGAAAATGCACAGGTTCACTTTTCAAATGTTGGATGAAAGGTAGAAAGTGTTGGTAGCCTTCAGGCAAGTCAGCTCCTGAAGCAGCTTCTACATAAACCCAGTGAGGAGAAATACAGCCCAGTTTGCTACCAGAGCTTGAGCAGAGGCTGGGAGGATGTGGTACAGGTGGTGAGATGGGACCTAGACCTCTTCTCCACCTGAGTAACACCACTGCTAAAGGTAGTAATGGACTAGTAAAGGCACTTGCAGGACTTGAACTTTGAAGGTTTCTTCCTGAAAAGTGATGGAGCTGTTAGAGAACACAATGCTGCAAAACAGCTTTAAATTCCACTTGAAAAGATGATTTGTTTATGACTTCTCCAAACGTGTCAGTCTAGCACAGGAATGCAAACCACTTCATAAATATTGTAGCAACGCTGGGGAATAAACCTGCAGCGCTTCACAATGACTAGTGCACCTCAGGTACTTGTAATTACCTGTGATCCCCAATCACCAGGGACATTCTTGCCTGGCAGAGAGACACAGGGCTTTCCCCAGCTCCCCCGTACAGCCAACAGCTTTGCAAGCTGCTGTGGGTGGTGTCAGAGCCAGGGGCTGATAGTGGTGTCTGTTAACTCCTGCTGGCCCAGATCTTGCTTAAAGCACAGATGGGCTGAGACGTTAAGAATGAAAACAGCCGTGTCCAAGGGACATTGAAAAAGTTCTCGTTGATGGTCTACTCTGGGGAGACCCCCCTGCAGTGCTGTGTCCAGCTCAGGGGTCCTCAGGACAAGAAGGACACTGAGATGTTGGAGCAAATCCAGAGGAGGCCACAAAGATGATCTGAGAGCTGAAGCACCTCTGCAATGGAGGGACAGGACAAGGGAGAATGATCTTCAGCAGAAGGAAGGAGATTGAGAGATCAGGCAGGAATCCTTCCCTGGGGGTGTGGTGGGGCACAGCCGAGAAATGTGGCTGCCCCTGAATCCCTGGTAAGGTTCAAAGGCAGGTTGAATGGGGCTGCTGTGGGGGTGCTCTTGCCAATAGCAGGTGGTGCTTTGGAGTTCCTTCCCACCCAAACCAGTCTGGGATTCTACGAGGCTGCAATCAGGTGGCTCAGGATGTGCATCTAGCTGGAATGTGTTCTTCAGTGGTGTCCTGGGCTTGCTGGTGAGCTTTGGAGGGGGATTGGAACTAGATGATCTTTGAGGTCCCTTCCAACCCACCACAAAGTGTTTTCCTCTGCCTGAAGGATGTAGAACAGCATTTCTGGAAACACTGAGGAAAAAATACAGTGCTTGTTATGTTGGTCATTGAGAATTTACCAACTTGGGTAAACATGTAACAGTGAATAATATATCTATTTGTTCCAGCTCCAAATGATCTATAGCTTTTCCTTTTCACTGGGAATAAAGTTTAATCTATTCATGTGCTTTAAAAAGAAAAAAAAAACCCAACTGAACCAAAACCAAAACAACCCACTGGGGCCATTAAGCAGCCATTAATTATTGTTGTCGTAGGTGGCTGCAATGTCGCAATGAAATATGTATTTACTTGTACTTGCAAAGAGTCCTGGGCTTGTGTTTATCACGTAGGCAGCACAGCTTTGCTTGCAAAGAGTGGCAGGTATGTTGCTGTCTCTCAGAAATTGGAACTTTTTGCTTTTGGGGTGTGTTGATCCATATTAACATCACTAAATTCCCTGGGATGAGTTACCTCATGCGTCAGCAGCAGGAGGAGGAGGAGGAGGAGGAGGAGGACAGCAGAACCCAACAGATCACAGCACTGTGGAGTGAGGCACCACAAGCTTCACCCCAAAACCCCTTTCAAAGGAAGGAACAAGCCCCTAAAACCCAAGAGCGCTCGAGTGCGCAGCCCCCGCCTTGCGCCCCACCTCGTTCTGCACTGGGCTGTCCCTCGCTGTGGCGCTCGGTGCAGACCGAGGTGTGGGTGCTGCTCTGCCCCAGGGCCTGGGGGGGTGTGGTGGCTCCCCATGGGTGCTGGGGTGTGCTGGGGTATGGGTGTCACACAGCTGGTACCTCACGACATGGCTCTGCCCGGCAGCAGGTTGGGTCGGCTCTTCCATCCCGGCAGCTCGTGGGGTTCAGCCTCCAGCACGGTCCCTGGTCCCTGTGCAGGATTTGTGCTGTCTCACCGGTTCCCTCTCGCTGCTGTGGGTCAGGAGATGTGTTCAGCCCAGGCTGAGCACCTTGCTGCTTCCATTGGCTCTTGCTGCTCCCTGGCTGTAAGCAGGGTCTCCTCTCGCCGCCACACCGCAGGAGCGTTGCGTTTCACTCATTCCCGAGGTCTTTGAAGGGGCTTTGGAAGAAGGGGGGACCCAGCTGCCACCAAAACTCTTCGTGCCCTCCAGCACCAGCCCAGGAGCTCCATGGAGCACAAACCTCACACCAAGGAGCTGCCGCCGCCGCCGCTTGGTCCCATGTCCCCTGCCAGGGCATCCCAGAGGGTGAGAGGGGGCACCTGGCTCCCCTCGGTGCTCTCCCTCTGCGGGCTCTGAACAAGTCCCTCGGGGGAAACAGATGCACAGACCGTGCTGTTGCTGGAGGAGGAGGAGCACAGCCAAGTCCCTGTGATCTCCTCTCGTTATATCTTCATCTTGAAGCGCTTATAGCGCTCTCTTAGAAGTGTGTTTTCCATATAGATTGTCCACCTGAGGATATGGGATCACTTTGTAGGCATTAGTTAGTTTAATTAAGTTTCACTACACTTCTTTGAGGCAGGGAAATGATATTCCCTGGGTTTTTACACCTATGTAAACTGAGGCACGGGGTGGTTACGCAGCTGCGGGAAAGTCCAGAGACAGTTTGCAGGAGCTGTGGTTTGGGTGGGGGTTGTATTTCCTCAGGAAAAAAAGAAAGAGAAGCTCTAAAAAATCAGGAGGGGAAAAAATCCAAAGCCAGGAAAGCCTCAGAAAAAGGGAAAATAATTTTTTTTTTTTTTTGCAGAAAGCTACACATTGAAGCAATTTTAAATAAAGCATTTGGAAACAAAGCTCAGCAGTTAGTTCAAAATTAAAATCTTCTGGTGGGTTGTAGGTTCGGCTTCAAACACCACAGTCTTAAATGCAGGTCAGCCCTAGGTTTAAGAAGGACCAAGGGGATTTTCAGTGCAAAATTAGAATTGCCAAAGGGGCAACCACCATAAGCAGGAGGTGAGAGGGGGAAGGATGCTGGGGGAAAGGCCGGTGGGGAGCTGGGCTGAGCTGGGCCTGTCGAAGCACAGGGCTTGTGAGACTCCCTCAGAGTGCCTTAGAAACTGAGTTTTGTTTAGTAAAGCCCCAATTCAAACACTCTTGAAAATCCCAAGTTTCACCAGCCTGGTATGGAGCTGTAAGCAAGTCACTGTTGCTGAAGTGAAGAATGATGCCCCTGTCACCCGTGTCTCGGATGCTGGGGACTGGTTCCTCCGGGCGAGGCAGGAGCAGCGTGGCCTTGGGGTGAAGCTGCACCCATTAAAACAAACCAACACTCGTGCATGCAACAAGCAACATCAACCCTTTGTCTTGCTCTGCTCTCACCTCCTCTCCCCAGGGACTCATCCTGCACCACTGGTGACCCCCTAACCAGAGAGCAATGGCCACTTGCCATTAGCCAGCAGGTCCAAATGCTCAGTGGAGACATGGATGTGCTCTGGGATGGGAACTGGTCATGCCCTGGGTGTACAAGCAGCTCTTCCCTGCTGAGGAGCTGGGAAATTATGTCTGTGCCTGAGGTCTGTGCTCAGTCCCCATGGTACAGAGGTCTTCTCCATGGTACAGAAGACCTCTGTACCATGGGGACTGAGCTGGCAGAACAAGTTGGGTTTTGGCAGCTCAGGAAACACCTTTTCCTGCACGAGACACAAGAAGGGAAAATAAAGAGATGAAAGCGTGGTGAGCTCAGACAGTGTGAAATAGCCCTGGGTGATGGGGCAGGATGGGTGGGAGATGCTGGCACCAGAGCCTGGCTCACTCTGCCCTTTGCTGTCATTCCCTGCTGAGCAGGACCCTGCATGTCGAGGTGCTGGTGAGCACTTGCCAACATGCCAGCGGGCTACCGACTGATTCTCACCCGTTTGTGCTGCTTGGGCATCGCTAGAAAAACCCCAAACAGGCAGGAATGGGCCTGTTCCGAAGGGGAAGTGCAGTAGGCTGGGCTGGCAGTTGGGTGTTTGGAGATACCTGGGGGTTATCTCATACATGTATCACTCCTGCCAGCTTCCACTTGGGCCACCACTAAGGTAGAAATGTGTGTGGGGGTGTCCCTGCCTCATGGTGGTATGGATCAGCAGTGTTTCTTTTTTATATGGGATAAATCCTGGCTGGTTCTCCAGGTGCTGACACTTTCTAGATGATACTTACAATCTAAGTGACCTGAAAGGGCAACTCCATCATAAGAAAATGTCTTTGCTGGTTCTGTGACCACAGTGGTGGTCAGCAGCATCCACCATGCTACCATGGTTCATTTAGGGTGATGTCTAAGGGCTATTTCACTAGTGCTGTCATTAGATGCTCATCTGGTCACAACTGTTAGATACCATCATGGTGTCCAGCCATCCCTGCTTGACTCTTAAGCACCTATGAAGGTTCCATCCTTCTCTTCATGATACCACTCTCCAGAGCTGGGGAGATGCTGCTTTCATGTCCTCCACCTTGCAGCAATGAGCACTTTCCCTGCTCCATGGCCACCTCTGACACTCCAGCAACGTACTGGAAGAGCTAAGAGACAGCTGTGGGGTCTGTGAGGTGCAAGCAGGACACAAAGGAGGCAGAGAGAAGAGGGTCCAACATGGTCTGCTCTAAGTCATCCAGGAGCAGGGTCCATCCAACAGCATGTCCAGACCAGCTAGGGGCTGGCAAAGAGGGTTCTCCAGCCTCATACATGGTGCCACAAACCCCTTGACCCTCATCCAAAGGCTTTAGTCCTCAGTGTCACCGAGGAAGCAGGAGCATTAGAGCTGCAAATGATGTTGGTCATCACTTGGCAGAGCAGGGGGTTTATCTGTGGGCAATTCATGTCCCACAGAAGCGGAGGAAAAGAAAGCAATAATTGAAGCTCGTGCCCATTTAAAATAACTTACATCAGAACTGAAGAACTGAAGCTGTTTTTTCCATTGCAGAAATTATTTGGCCTTGAACCACACAGCCCTCACTTGCTATTCTGCAATTGAAAAGAGCCTTTTGTGAGGATTTTTTAAAATAATTACTACAAAGCACTTCAAGAGGAATTCTGATTGTCGTCTATTTTTCATTTCATGCTTTCATGACATTTTTGTTCAAGGATGAATCTTTTATGAAATGTCTATTTTAGGTTACACCCTCCAGAACCTTATTATTTGCCTTAAAAAATCCATCATGGGCAGGAGCATATTCTTTAAGCTCTCCCATTAGTATAACTAAATTCATCAGAGCAATATTACTATTCATGCAAAATAGGTGTCGTCTTTCTTTAAACCTCTTGGCAAGTGGTTAAACTGATTTTAACAAGTATGCAGTGCCAACTTCTTAAAGCCTTGAAAAGTCTGAAGATTCCCAGGCTGCAAAGGACTATTTACATGGTTAAAATTATACACATATCCCCTCTACTTAAAACTGTCCCCTTGTCGCATAAGACCCTTGCAAATCCATTCTGACTTCAAAAGAAGGAAAAGTTCTTCTTCCAAGATTTTATTTTTTCTTCCCCCTTTCTCCCTGTCAGCACAGCCTAGGCTTCCCAGGTTGAGAGCCACCGAATTTAGCTCAAGGGCCAAATTTAGCCCGTAGTTTTGCGGGCACTTCTCCCATCCTTAACGAAAGGTCTTGTATTTTTAAAGCCTATTGAAAATGTAATTGTAGAGATAAAAGACCTAAAAGATTTGAGAGATCCCATTGTCTGCTCTTGTAATACATCCCCACTGTGAAGACAACACGAGTGATGCCTGAAATCAGCCGAGCTGATTACCAGGTTTACAAATTACACCTTGACTCCTTGTCTGTCCTTACCCCTCCACATCCCAACGCCTTTCCTGCCCAGCGCTGCAACCAACGACTCTTAATGACCCCCATGCTCCCAAAAGGAAAACTTCAAAGTTGCATCCACGATGAATTCATGGGAACTAATTGTTTTAATTCATGGAAATGTCCTGGGCAGGATATTTGCAAGCTTGTGTAGCCAAGGAGTAGGAAGCCATGACGTAGCCGGTGCGGGCAGGTGTAGGTACACAGGCAGAACCTACCCAAAGTATCTGCAATCACTCCATAGAGTAATAAATTTGAAATGCTGTTAAAAGATTAAAGGAATTGGTCTCATTTTACATCTGCAAGTTATTGGGCTGCATTTGGGGAGCTGCACTGGCCTGAGTTCTGTAAATTTTTTTATCCTCCCGGCCTGAAAAACCTCCTGATAAATTCATTGAAATTCTGATTTTCTTTGGAAGGTATCAAGCTAATGCCAGGGAATCATGTATTTATTCAGGCTCCTTTTCTCATATTCAGACTCATACTGGAGGTTGTTTCAAGCACTAGGAAGTTACTGTGCTGAACCTAGCAGAAAAAAAAGATAAAGATTTGATACAGTGCTCTGGCACAGGGATCACACAAGCTGTTGCCTCTACTACACGTGTTCCCGCTGTATTCCCGTATTTTGTTTTCTTTTCTAACTGTTTTGAGCTGGGCTAATCTGCAAAATGGAATAATATTGTCAGGAAAATGCTGCAAGTCATATGCTGGGCACATTCATGTAAATCCTCTCATTTTCCCAAATGCAAGTCAGAAAACTGAGGTGCCAGCAAACCGCCTTGAAGTCCACAGTTGTTAACATCAATCTGGGTCGTCGCTGGAAAATAAACAAGTTATATACGTAATGTGGTGAGGGAGCAGGATAAAGGGTCAACCACAAAGCATGGATCCAGATTTGGATCTAAATACCTTTAAAGTTCAGGAGTGCTCATACCCTGGGAGCTGGTTCAAAGCCATCTCTAGATTGCATATACCTGTCTGGTGTGCTTGTTGTTATACCTGTCTGACCTGAAGAGCGACCAGAGGAATATCTTTCTTGCAAGCTTCTCATTAGAGAAAATATGAATCACAGAAAGTAACTCAATACCTACCCAGGCTTGTTGCCATGCTGCTTTCCCACTTTCTTCAAAGGAGATTTATCCTGTATTTTGTGTGGATTCAAATCAACGCACAAAGGGAAATATGCAAGTTTCTGAGCCCAGTAATCAGATGGGAATCTGCACTATGGGAGATGGAGAGATGCTGACTGCAACATGGTCTGGTCAAAAAGTCTCCATCTTCATTTGCTGCTAATACTTTCAAGATAAAATATGGTTTATAGGGAAAAAAAAACAAGGGGAGTTTTATAAAGTATTAGGTGTGTCCACTTGTCTGGCTGTGAAAGATGTGCTGGCTGGTGGGATTGTTTTTATTTTACATTATGGGTGAAATCAGATGATGATGGAGGACAGGGCTGGTGGTGACACCACTGTCACTTTACAGTCCCATCGTTTGCTCCATTTTGTGTCCACATACCACATGGACCTGGCTCAGGAGTCTCCTAAGTCCTGGCTCAGGACTCTCCTAAGGTGCTTTTCTCATAAACACAAACATCAGCAATAGTAATAATTGTGTGTGTTCCTCTGCAATCAGGGGTTAGATAATCTTCTGAGTGTAATGATGATTTTAGAGTGGCTGAGCAGTATTTGGTCGAGCGGCTCCGTGAGCAGAATCGCGGCGGCAGAATCCGAGCCGACAGGTCCCTGATGTTATTTTGTAAAGCACCTCGGGATACCTGGGGGCTGAAAGGAAACTCTCTTTTATTCCATATCAATCTCTGTGCTTTTTATGAAGTGCACTGCGTTTATTTGCAAGGCTTCTGAGACACGTTTCATGGTTTAAATCGGGCCATTAGGAGAATCCCCAGGAGCTCCCGGCAACAGCAGCCGGGGCTGTGCTGGATTCGCATCCCCAGGACGCACCAGTCGCAGTGAATGGCTGAGCTCCTTCGTGAGACTCCCAACCCTTAGTGACCAGCTCATGGCAGCACTAATTAAGCAGCAGTCAACTCTTGCTTTCAAAGTGAAAGTGCTGTCAGCAGGTGAAGGGAGAAATCCCTTTCCCTTGGCAGGAGGCTGGTTAGTGGGACAGCGGCTGGACCAAACTGAGGAAAACACAAAGCGCTCAGCCTGTCTCTCTGCATACAATGAGATGTGGATCTTTGAAATGCAAAAGTTACATAGACATCATCTTCTGCAAAGACTAGAGAGGGAAAGTGGTGGAGAATGGGACCAAATTGCACCTTCCTGATTTCTTTTTTGATTTTTTATTAAGGCTCTTTTGATCTCGATGATGTATTTATGACCATGGACTGTTTGTTCTGAGTGGTGGCATCGCTGAGACCAGGAGGGAGTTAACTTTACTGGAGAAAGACTTGGGGCTTTGTAGCATGAAGGGCCTTGGTTGTGGGCTCTTGTCTGGGGGCTGAAAGGCGATGGGACCATAAACTGGGTGGGATCATACCTCCTGAGGGCATGTCAGAGGGATGGATGTCCCCGATGATCTGCCTCTGCCTGAGCTCCACACAAAGTTGTAATCAGCAAATTAGGTTTTGGTGCCAAACACAGCATGAACTTGTCTAAAAAAACCAAACCAGTCTCTCAGAGGTGCTGGCTGTGAACTGATGTTCCCCTATTCCCTGGTTTCCCGAGGGAAACCTCCGCCCCACAAGCGATGCCCCAGTGCCAAACCCCAGAGACGCTGTTAGTGGAATACGGGTAACCTTAAATAACACAACACCCTGTGGATCTCAGAGGGTTTGGGCTGCACCTGCAGTTCCTTCCAGGGGAGACTTGTGCTTTGAACAGACTAAGTGCCAGTTAAACCAGTGTGATCAGTCATGATCCACGTGCCAGCTCAACATCCCCTCTGTTTCACGCTGCAGCCACGCAGGGCTCATCTTTCCTTTGGCTCCAAAATCCTGGAGTTGCTGCCTGATTTAGGCAGATGGGCACCTCAGGAGTTAGTGCAGGTTTTTGGAATCATACAATAAGCTGGGTTGGAGGAGACCTTTGAGCTCATTGAGTCCAACCCCAGTCTGACCCTGCCTAGTCCACCTCTAGCCCATGTCCTGCAGCACCTCATCTCTTGGCCTTTTCAACCCCTCCAGGGATGGTGACCCCACCACTGCCCTGGGCAGCCTGTTCCAAGGCTTGACAACCCTTTCAGGACAGAAATTCTTCTGGTGTCCAATCTCAGTCTCCCCTGGGGCAGTTTGTGACCATTTCCTCTCCTCCTGTCACTTGTTACCCGAGATAAGAGACTGACCCCACCTCTCTGTGCCCTCCTTGCAGGAACTTGGAGAGAGCAATAAGCTTTGCTTTGTTGCATGGAGTTTACAGTGTGTTTTTATGGGAACTCCAGTATTTCTCAGTGCTCCCAGCCATGAACCATAACACTGATGTATGTTTGCACTTGCTGACTCCATGGCCACACCATTGGGTGAGATGTGCAGGACTTGCTGTGGATGGGATGGGGTTGTCCCTGCATGCTCTTGCACTGCCCCGGGAGGGTTTAGGAGGGTTTTCAAAGTTGGGAGTCAAATTCTTGCCTGGCCTCTTCAGAGCATTGAATATTGCTGAGAAAAATGCAGCCCTGTATCACCCACAGCATCACCGTCTGATGGTTGTGTCATACATGTCACCTTCATGGCATGAAACAAGCATCAAACCTCCTCAAACAGGTTATGCTTCAGGTTTATAGGTGCTTGATCCCAGGATCACCTGTCCATCAGCCCAAGCTGTATCAGTTGGTCCTTTTCCCCATCAGTAGAGGTTGCAGCATCAAGCCTCAGTCTGGCAAACTGTTTCCTGGTAATGAGAGAGGGAAGTTGTGTTAATTAACCTTGTAATGTGTGTCCAGTGAAATTTCACCTGGAATATCCATCCTCTGAGCACCTAAAGAGCAGAACAATGTCAACAAATTGGTTGGGATTCAGGGAAGAGCAATAAAAACGATGAAAGGGCTGGACTGATTTATGAGGAAGGATTAAAAGAGTTACATATGTTTAGCTTGGCAAAATGATGACTAAGGGTGGGATATGGTATCTGTCTGCAAGTGTGAGAGGGGTGTAAATACCCAGGGAGGATGGGAATTATTTAGCCTGGTTCAAGTGGGAGTAATAAGATTAAATAAAGGAAATAATCTTTGTGACTGGGTTGAAGGGAAAAAAAAAAATCTTCATGGTTAGAGCCCATTTCCATGTGGAATAATCTCCCAAAGGAAATAGCTGAAGCCTCAGGACTTGAATCGTTAGAGGAGAGCCAGGGGAGTGGAGCACCAGGGAAAAGGATGCAGGAGTTTGGAAAGCACCAGCTCCTGTGATCCAGCAGTGCCATGAGAGCAGTTAGGATGTTTATATCCAGCCATTAACCAATGCTTTGATGTGGGGAGGGAAATAGAGGGGGAAGAGGGGGGAAAAAACCCCAAGCAACAATTGTACAAATTATCTACGTACTTAAAGCTGCAAATTCCAAAGGGAAGAAATTCCAACCGTTAGTGCAAGTTTCCCTGAGTGCCAGTGCCGAGCTGTCGAGAAGGGTTGTGAAACCCTGTCCTGTGGCTTGATGAGGAGAGAGTTGACTTCGTGCATCCAACAGCACACAGGGATGCACCCCTGAGTCCCTGCATGACAAACTGACTCAGGATTGAGTGGGAGTCAAAATAAAGGAATTAACAGGCTTCTAGTTGCCCTGATAACTTATTTGTACAGTGTTTTTTCTAACAATAATTATAAGAAAAGGTTTGTTGAGGGTTTTTTCCCCCCATAATTGTGAAGGGGGGGTGGAGGGGGAATGGTAATAATATGAAGAGAGCAACTCCATGTTACAAACAAGAACCATATGTTGACTTATCATGGGAAATATGTAAATACAGGCTCGGGCTGATTCGGAGCACATGTTGTTAGTCATGAAGCAGCTATTTAAAATTCCTCGGCTGGATCATTAACTTCACAGTATCCTTTATAGAAGACAACAGAGGGCAAATAATCAGAGTGGCACTGAAAATAGCCTTTTTTTTTTTTTTCTGAAGAAATCTCATTTAGCTAAGTTTTATAGGAAGCCCTTTGTCATCTGTCAGCTGAATCAGAGCAGGGTCTCCTCCGTGCTGGTTAACTGTGGTGGATTTCTCCTGTACCAGTAATGTGTCCTGGCTCAGAAATTCCCTTTGGATGCTCAAATTGCACCAGAAATGGTCTGTTCTCATCCCTCTTGTACTGGGAGAGCAAAACAGCCGCAGAAAGTGCTAACTGATTGCTCAACTCCAGTTCCCATTTGAAACATGGTTTACCTGGAAGCATGTGGTGATTGATCACAAGCAGGGAGAAAGGTTTCTCCTGCAGTTTCTCTAAAGCTGGGGCTGTGCAAAGCTCGTGCTCAGACCTTTGCTTTGCTGTGTGTTTTCTCAGTCATCCTGGGCAGGTCGCTTCTGCCTATCATCTCTTTCTCTTCGCAGTCGATCCAGACAAGACGACTTCTCTCTGGGGCCAGTCATGATCAAAGGGGGTCTAGATTGAAAGAGATTCCATAATTAGGGAAAAAAAAATCATAAAATGCAAGAAAGAGATCCTGGACCCTAGAGAAGGCTCTGCCTTAAGCAAACGCTTTAGAGTGGTGAAAGGATGGATTTAGACTAATGCAGTAACTTGGACGGGCATCGCCTCGTCCCTATTGTGCTCTGGAAAGGGAAAAAGCTCCCTACAGCCAGTTCATGTGGCCCCTGGTTTGGTGTTTTCATGTGGCAGAATCTGCAGGAGGCAGGGGGAAAGGCTTGGCTGGCTGCTTGGGCAGGGGAGCGGGGGGTAAAAGCATCTCTAACCCTATTTAAATTGGGAGCAAACCCATCAGCATCCTCTGTGTCCATCTCAGAAAGTTGGCATGAGGCAGCGTTTCACAGAAGTCCTGATTTGCACATGCTTGGGTATCACTCAGTGCTGAAAATTAATTAATTAAATAAATAGTTTCTACCTCATCTCGAGCAAAATTCAGAGCCCAGTTTGGTCACCTGAGAGCTCTGATGTGAGCTGTCATTCCTCTGGTGAGGGAGCCCATGGGCATCCCCAAAGTGACTGCCCAGTGGGATTGGGGTACCAGCCACTCTCTGTGAGATGTTGAAGTGATCTGTGGGATGAGCACAGCTTGGGGGAGATGGGAAGTGCTGAATTCAGGAGCAGGTCTGACCCCACCACAGCAGCTGTCTTCATGTACCTCTGGGGCTGCTGAGAAATGCAGGCAGGGTCAAGAGCAACAGAGAGACCTCTGGTAATTGGAAAAGCATCTACAGACTTTATTATGGGCCAGAGAAACATGCTCAGAATGATTTCCCAGTCATATTTTTGCAGTACTTGGGAGGGACGTGGGGAAAGGAACAACCTCCATCACTCTATGTCTCCTCCTGTGGCACCAGCTCCTAACCCCTGTGCTGTGCAAAATGAGCAACACCACCCCAGAGAAACACCCCCCCACATTTATCTTCAACTGCTGGAAGTCTAGAAAAGCTGCCATGAAAAGATGTCCATGAGTGGCCTTCTTGCCTTTGGACCCAGAGATCATGGAAGAAAGAGTACAATGAGATGTGGTGGTAGGGGAAGGTCTTGGGGGACAGCCGAGTGTATTGTCAGCAGATCCTCCTGCCCTTTCTTTTCTGGGGTACTCGGGTTCAAACTGGGATGTCCTGATGGCTGGTGCATTGTGGGATGAGCTGTGTATGGCTTATCATACTTGTCTTGCCTTGTTAATAAATGCAGATAAAAGACTTTCTCTTGCAACTTTCAAGTGGAGCAGCTCATCTTCCATGTTAGAAACAAGCCCAGAGTCTGGTTATCTGTCCCACCATGTGATCTCCCTCTGTTTAGCTGCACAGGGCCAAAGCCTGGGCAGATGTAACTTGGCCAAGTTGGCTTCAGATCTGCCTCTTGCACACACAGTGATGCCCTGACATGGCCCCAGAGCTGTCCCTGCATCACTCCCAACCCCTCATCCCACCACAGTCCTGAGGGTATCACCCAAACCCACCATGTGGAGTGTCCCTGGATCCCACATGGGGTCATCCCTGCAGCAAGTGCCCCTGATGCTATCTCAGGGAAACGCTGTGGATTAGAGGCTGACAAGCAGCACAAGGACGGGGGAAGAAAGGAGCCAGGGAGAATCAAAATCATCAAAAAGTTGTTGGAAGGAGGGAGAGCTAAAGGAGAAGCTTAAAGGAAGCCATTAATATTAATTCAGGGAGATAACAGGAGTTCAATGGCTGTATGAAAGAGGGGAAAAATCACACTGTAAGTGCAGGAGGCACTAAGGAAGATGGGAGCTGCTCTGAGATGGTACAAATGGAGCAGATCCTCGAGTGGTGTAAGAGAGGAGAGCTGCCTCTGGGGGTTGGGAACAGATGGTGACAGCAGTTGACATCTCCAGGGACTTAGAGCAGAACTAGCATTGCAAACTGGCTGGGTTGACCAAAGGACACTATGGGGTGTCTCTCTGCCCTTGGGGGGGTTGTGGGGCATCTTAATGCTCTTGACTTTTGTGGAGCACTGGAACAGGTTGCCCAGGGAGGTGGTGGATGCCCCATCCCTGGAGACGTTCAAGGCCAGGTTGGATGAGGCCCTGAGCAACCTGATCTAGTTGGGGGTGTCCCTGCTTCTTGCAGGGGGGTTGGACTAGATGACCTCTGGGAGTTGCTTCTAACCCTAATCATTCCATGATTCTATGACTCAGTCACAGATTGTGCCCATGCTCATAGTTCATGTTCCCAGCTCCCTGTACAGGACAGAGGGGGCATCAGCAGTCCTGGGGTCTAGTGAAGGCCACGACCCTCCTGATACCCACCCATGTCCCAGCACTGCTGGTTAATTATGTGCAGAATTGGGTAAGCTCCTTGAGCTGCAGCAGGATTGCTCTGAGCCCCAGAGATGAAGCTAACACAAGATAAATCCTGGCAGTGGTGACCATCTCCTGCCCAGAACCCACCCAAAACCTGCTGCACCAGCTGCTGCAAGACAAGCAGTCTGCCAGAGACTGGAGTAACTTCTACCTCCCAGCAGCACATCCCCTTCAAGTGCTCTCAGCTCATGGTTTTTCCTTTCTTTACTGCTGGATCCTTGGCTGCAAAGCACAGGTCCATCACACAAACTGTACCTGGGTTTCTTGGAGCTGTGAGACCGAAAGCCACCAGGAGAGTGCTGCAAAGCAACTGCTGCCACTCAGCTTTAGTATCTGATTTCTTCTTGGTGTCAGGGCTGTGCTTCTTGTTTATTTTTCTTCTCTATTATTGGCCTTATTTGCTGTTCAGTCCCATAATATATCACAAGAGAAACAGTGTATTATTATTATTTATTATTATAATTTTATTTTACAATGCTTTAAACCACAGGGTGACACTTGTCCATGTGAAAGTCCAGCTGGATTAGGGGGGAGTGATGGATAGATCTGCAGGGCAGGATTTGCTGGGGAGGGGGCTGGGGACCTGGCAGTGATGCTGGCAGGAGTGTGTCCCCATTGTGTGCCAGGGGTTGTACCCCCCACCCCGTGGCTGCATCCAGCCTGTGCTGTACCACAGCCAGCACAGTCTTTCCTCTGTGCACACATTCAGTTTGAATCCCATCTTTTGACTTCCCAGCACTTTAGTTGTGACAGCCCAAGCTTGGCTTCNCTTGACTCAGGGCAGGATGGTATCTCTGTGCTTCTCTCCAGCGTGAGGCAGTGCCACCCCCAGTGTAGGTGGGCACAGAGGTGGGCACAGCAGTGTGCAGCTGGGCTGATGCTGGGCTTGAGATGTCCCAGGACAAAGCTGAGCTGGGGGCAATGTGGGGCTGGCAGGGCTATGGGGCACACACCTCTGAGCCCAGCTGCCTCCTTGAGAAGCTGTGGGAGAGCAGGTGGGAAGCTGTAACCAAACCACTGACTGTGCTATCAGCTGATAACAATGAATTTGTTTACACTTTCATGAGTTTTTGAGAGGAAACAATGTTTGCTCTTTTGTTGGTTTTTTTCCCCCTCTTGTGTTTTGACAGTTTTGTTTCACTGGGGCACTTTTATTAGGAGCATTTTATTATTTTACTATGTTATTCATCTGCATTTTAATTGCACACAATAAAACTTGAAAGCTCCCAGCAGAGAAAAAATCCTATAGTACTTCCCATCCTGTCCCACTGGGGACGAATTGCTGGGGTCACATCTCTTGTCAACAAACAGGGCTGAAGCCTTTGTAAGAGATGGGCTGGGTTTCCTGAAGAAGAAGAGGAACATCTTTTAATTGGTGTTGTCAAGTGGTTAAATTGAACCCACCTTCCTTTTGGGGGAGCAGGGTGTGTTTTGAGTGGAGCTGGTATTGTTTGGAGGCAGGACAGGAAAGCTCTGAGAGCACCAAGGCTTCTTGGGTGGAAAGTGTCATCACAAAATCTCTGATACTGGTTGGTAACCAAAATACCAGGGGGAGCATCCGTGCCCCCTGCAGCACCACTTTGCATCCTAACTCCTGCAGCACCAGTGCTGCTTGGGTTTGGGTTGAGGCATTATCCAAACCCTGTCCCACTCACTGAGCATGGTTCAGTTTGGTTTTGTTCTCTAATCTCCAAACCTCAAACATTCCTGGCTAAATGCCTCCAGGGAAATCCCTGAAAAACTCCCCTGTGAAGTTCTGCTGGGTTTGGAGAGCATCCCCACTCTGCCAAGGGGCTGAGCCCACCCTGATCCCGGTGCCTGGGGACTAAACAACTCCTAAGACACCACACAACTCCTCTGCCTGTCAGGGTTAGACCTTGAGGTCTCCATGCACGAGACGTGGAGCTTGTGCTTGGCTCCATGCAAACACAGGCCAACATCTTGCACTTGAAAGATCATGGCCTGTAAATCACTTCACCCTCCACCTTTCTGGGGCTCTCTGCTGTCTGACAGTCTCTTTCTCCTTGTAATTATTAAAGAGGGGTGAGGTGGGGGAAGGCACATTAAAGTTTTCATGCAGAAAGTGAAGCAGCTCAAATTGCATCCAGAATAAAAAAAAAAAAAGTAGTCTTCTATTAAAACATCATCCATCCATTCCTTCCCCCTGCCCCCAGCTGATATTTAAGGGGATCAGAAGCAGAATTGCAAGGCAGCATTTAAATCAGCCTGGCTGCTAGCTTCATATATTAGTGCACCTGTGTTTCTCATCAAACGTGCTACCAAAAGGACTGGTTAGAAGTGCTTTGATCTGACTTTAAATATCCCCAAACATCAGGAACTGGAGGTATTTTAATCTGATTTTACTGGAACTATGCCTATTTAAGGAAAACAGAACCCAAAATTAAGTTCATATTTTCCATCAATCCCTGGAGTTTGGAAAGAGGAGATTTTTGCTGAGAGTGGGGATGACAGGAGAACAGCCTCAGCTCTGCTGCCATCCCTGTGCTTGGCGGTCGGTCACAGCAAGGCAGGAGCATCTTTGGAGGAGCACTCTGCCATCAGCTGCTTAGAGCAAAGAATTTGGTGCCCTGTCTTTCCTTCTACTTTTGACTTCTGTGGGGCTTTTTTTTTCTCCAATTCTTTCCCTGCTGAGTTTTATGTCCAGAGCTATAAAGCACGAGACGTTCTCACGAGCAGTCCCTCTTAGCAGGCATCTCCTCATGCAAGAGGATGGTGTTCCTGGTCCTCGGGTTTAAATGTGGCTCCTCTAGTGCAAAACCTTGAGTGTAATTTTAATGCCTAGGGCCTGATCTGACCTCAATCTGCCTTACTCCATTGCACTCACCCATTTCCCTCGAGGGAATAATCAAAATCCTCTCTCCATCCTCCCCCATCCAGACTGCAGCCCTCTGAGCTGCAGAGAAGAGATCTTCTCCAGAGCATCAATGGTCTCTCATTAGCTCCCAGCCACGTTTGTGGAGGAATCTGGCAGGACTGAGCCCAGAGACTCAAAGAAAACCCTGTTTGTTTCCCACACATCCTATTTTCCCTTCCCTCTGCTGTGTTTGTGCAAGGCAAAGCCGGGCTTTGACACAACTCTATTATTAGCTCTTTCTCTGCTGCGTCAGAACCTCGGCCGGTGTCACCTGGCAGCGCCCCGGTGACTTGGAGCTGAGGATTCAGCCTGGAGAAAAGCTTTAATAAGGAGTTTATTCTCAGGCTACCTGCTCAGCAGATGTTTCTGTTTGTTTAGTTTTATGTTTGCTTTAATTCTGCTCCTAATGTGCCTTTTACAATGTCTTCTGGCAATACTTCTAGACCTGTGCTGGATGGATGATAGGCTCTCTTGTTAAAGGCAAAACTTGGGCTCTGGGCTGTGTTATCTTCAGATCTCTGCAGTTAGACTTGAGAACTTGCTAAAATGTTCAGCTGTGAGCTCTTTTCCCAAGACAGCCCAGGTTTTCCCAGTGCTCCTGTTCTTCTCTGAGCTCCTCTCCCTGCCCTCACTGCATCTCACTTCATGCCATGCAGCAGGTCTGGCTGCTGCCCCCTTCACAGCCCACCTCTTACCCAGCCATGGACAACAGGACCAAACTGCAACATGCTGCAGATTCCTTTTCACTTTGGTGCTGGATAAAACCCCTTGACTTCAAAGAACAGGATTTTTCATGCAAATGATGCTGAAGGCACAGGAGAGAGAGATGTAGAAGCACAGAAAAGGATGAGACCACTCTTGGTGCGGTGCTGGACTCATCAAGATGTGTGCTCAGACAAGACAGGCTGAAAGATTATCCCCCACCCTGAGAAAAAAATATATTAAAAAATTAAGACTTTTCTTTTCCCAGTGGCAGATTGTTTGGCTGGACATTGATTGAGAGCTCAGGCTCAGATAAAGGCTGGAGGAGCTGGCGATAAATTCAAAAAGGCAGTTGGAGTTTGGGGCCAGCCAAGTTGTCATTTCCCAATGCTGCTGCTGCTGTCATCCAGCCTTCTGGGGCACGGAAGAGTCTGGAGCAAACTGCTAAAAAGTATTTTGAAACATCAAGTCAAACCCTTATTCTGGAGCAGTTCTCTCCACCACAGACCCAGCTCAGCCTTCTCTTGGATATTGTGCTAAACTTCAGCATTTGATCAAAAAAAAAAAAAAAAAGGAAAAAAAAAAAAGAGAAGAAAAAAAAAAACATGA
>VXBZ01009998.1:13815-30438 GCA_013399135.1 Heliornis fulica | reverse complement strand
AAAGAAAAGAGAGAGAAGAAAAGATAAAACATGTAGGTAGAAATCAATGGAGCCTTTAAACACTGCTCTGTGAGAGAGGCTGCACTTTACTGTTGTCTTTCTGAACCCTGTGAAATGCTGGGAAACTGTTTTTAATAAACAAGAGTTCAAACAGTGGGGCTCCGTAGCCAACAGTCACGCCTTAAACTCTAAACTTTACATGAAAACTCTCAGATCCCTTTGAACTCCTCTTTTTTTTTTTTTTTTTTTTTTTTTTTCCCCCCCCNATTAAGTGGAGTCTAAAAAAAAAAAAAAAAAATTCTTTCACCTGGTAATTAAACACCCTGTGTTGGACAGTTGCAAGGGTTTTTTTTTTTTTAAAGGCATTGCAAATCTACAAAGACTTGAAACACAAAGGCACTACGTGCCACTAGAATAAGGGAGTGGACACTTTCACCCTAGGTTGGCAACCTGTCATACAGGCAAGGCAAGAGCTCACCCTCCTTTTCCCAACCTAAGGTCAGGGCAGTGAATCCCCAAGGAGAAAGGATGGAGCAGAGAGTCATAAATTAGGAAAGTTAAGCTCTGGAGCTTTATTTTATTTTTTTTCTCTTTCCTCATTTGTTTGTTTGCTTTGGAATAAACAGCAAGGGAGAAAAAGTTGGAAATAGTGTTTTGGCTACTCCATCAAATGTTGAATTACGGGCCAGAGGCCATCCTGAAAGGCCGTGAAGCCCAATTTGGACACGAGTTGTCTCTGCAGGCTTTGGGCGTTGTGCTCGGCACAGCGCGGCGGCTCTCGGGAACGCCGGGACACGGGTGCCACCCGCACCCGGTGGCACCGGGGACACCAGTGCTGGGCTGTGGTTGGCAGGACTCATGCTCATCCTTTTCTGGAAGGCTGGGGAAGAACAAGGGCATTTCGGTGACAGCTTCAAAAGAGCAGGGCGGGTATTGTGATGGGGTGTGTTGCAATCCGGTGTCCAATAATAATTCCCTGGCTGGGAGGAGAGGGAAAGGGCCACCTCCTCCTCTTCCTCCTCCTCTGCTCGTCTCCCTTCAAGGTACCCTTTTGATGGAAGCTTTCTGAAACCTGGTTGTTTCACTTCCCAGAAGTTAGCTGAGAAAGTTTTCTCTGGATCCAACCTAAATTGGCCTTTCCTTCCTGGAGCTCGGCTTTGATCTGGGCATTTGAATCTCAATGCAAAACCCGGTGCTTTGCCTGGTATTTTTTGCATGGCAACAACACGGGGCAGGATTTAACCCCTCCCCAACCATCCTTCCCCACCTCCACGCTCTATCAGCTGCCCCCCTCCATATTCCTGAATTGCATTCAGGTACCTGCTGGCTTTACAGCATCGGTCCCAGGAGCAGTGTCTGGTCCCCAAGTGCTGCCCTCCCCTGGGTCCTGCCAGGGCTGGTCAGATGGGCAAGGACCCCCTCAGTGCTTCATTGTCAGTACCTGGAGAGGAGAGAGACTTTGCTTAGCAGCTTGTGGTGAAGCATTTGGAAGGGAGGGGGCTGTGTTTGTAGGGCCCCTTCAGAAACTTAAGGATTTCGGGAAACAAGAGCTTTGGAAAAGGCACAAACCTTTTGCTCTGAGCTCTGCCAGGCTCCTTGCAGCCACCTGCAAATGCTTTTGAGGGGTGGAGAGTTTTTTTTGCTGGTGGAGAGTATCCTTGCTGTTCGTGTTTTAGGGCTGATCTTTGAGGGATCAACTGGGATCCCTCACAGGGAGGATGCCAAGGATGTGGCACTTCTCCGGGAAACCTCTCTGCAAGCAGGGCGAGAGGGGGAGAGCCAAGGTAGGAGCATCCCAGCCATCTATCCCGTTTATCCTTTGACTTTTGAAGGATCTTGGCATGGGGGGAGGGAGTGGGCTTGCTTTGAGGCAGCACAGAGGAACACGAGGAGAAGGGGAAGGCGAGGGGAGCTGCTGCGGCGGTGGGAGCGGGAGCAGGGAGCCGGGAGTGCTGCGACTGCAGATGAGAAGGCAGCGCCGGCGACGTGCATCAGGAATGACGAGGCAGTTGTTTCAAAGCAGGACGAGCTGTGGGGTTCAGAGATGTTCCAGACTCCTGCAGGGCCCAAGACAAATGTTGAAAGCCAGAATTCCCAGAGGCTCTTTCTGTTTTCTTTTTAAAAAAATAAATAACCAAAAAAAAATAAATCTACCTGTCAAATCTTATCAAGCAAAGCGTTGAATTAAGGAAGGCAAGACTTAATGGGCTTTCTTCCCTAAAAATAGATCTTCTCATGAAAGAGATGAAGGGCATTGCCCAGGGAGGTCAGCCAAAATTGTCTGAAATTATACTATCACCTAGATCTGATGTCCAAAATTAGCCTCCTCTCTCCCTACGTGGGTTCAGTGCTCCCTGAAGATGAAACGCATCACAACATTCATTTAATTTAAGAGAGAGGCTAAAACATATGGCATGTCAGGGTTTAAACGTTAGAAAAATTCAGCTTGGGACTCTTCATTATGATGAGTAATATGCTAATGAAGGCAGGAGGGAAAGGAGTGTGTGTGAGGAGGCTGGGCAAGGCTGCGGGCAGGAATCGGGGACGTTGCTGGGAAGAATGGGAAGGACCTGAACCAGAGCTGCTTTTGCCATCCAGAACTAGTCTGATCTTTTTTCAGAAGGGGAAGGAAGATGATTTGCCTTAAATAATTCTCCAGCCTCCTCTGCGTGGGTGTTTTCTGGGCTCTGTGATTAAGAGAGCATTTGAAAGCAGTGGGATAGGAACCTCGTTTAAAGACTGAGCGTTCTTTTTTTTTCCTTTTTAATTAATCTGAGGTTGCTGCTGGAGTAGAGAGTTGGATGAAGGTGTTTGAGGAACATGAGGTTAATGGAAGGTGAAAGAGGAAGGGAATAAAGTTGCTGATACAAACCAAGCCGAGTGTGAGCCAGCGGATGCAGCGGGACAGCCGGCACGGCTGACCCAGGGGTTTAGGGGGAAGAAACTCCCCAGGAGAAGGGAGAAAACAACCTGGGGGGCTTGGGAAAGGCTGGAGGGGGTCCAGCAGCATGGCTGGAAATGGCATCTGGGAAAAGGAGGGTGGAGATGTCATGGGGCTTCACTGATGCATAGCACCCTCCCTCCCCGATACCGGTGCTGTCAGAAATGACACCTGGTCTGTCTTTACTGTTGTGAAGGGAGGAGGGACTTTGTCAGTGGTTTGGGGTCTCTGCTTTGCCATTTGAGAACTGGGTGTGCAGAAGAGCATTGGAAGGGTGTGGACAAGGCTGATGTGCCTTGGGATGATGCTATGAGTGATGTGTCGTGTGAAGGTTGGGAGCTTGGGACCCTCTGAAGGTGTGGAGGGGCCGTGGGATGGCAGAGGGTCACTTGGGTCCCTGGAGGAAGGGTCCTCAAGTCACTTCTGCCCAGTCCCAGTCTCCACTGTGAGGGGCAACCAGCATCCCTCCTCCACCCCTTGCTTCCAGGAGGGCTGCTGGGGATTTTGGGGGTTTGTTTTACCAACAGACCACCCTTTACAGGTTCATGCATCAGGGAAGTGCCTGTTCCCTGCCCAGCCCCACTCCCCACCACTTCAAGCCTTTATTTGGGACTCAGCTAGACCACTGCTCATCTCCACACACCCCCAACAAGCCCCAGCTGCGAAATAGTTGGGAAAGTGGGTTTTACCCTCCAACCCCCCCAGAAATAAGAAGCCCTTTAGGTGATGCATGCCTATGATTCCCAACCCGCTGCTCCCTCAGGCTCCACAGCCCAAACACTCCTGAGGACCATTAAGTGTCCATCAACGTGGTTTTAATTGTGTAGTAAGCAGAGCTGGTGTTGTTGTTGGACTGTGACCCAACCTTGGCTTTGAAGCTCTCCTGGCCACCACCTGCCCTGTCCGGGCCATGCCGGACTAACGCGGGCAGGTTTTCCTCCCTCCATGGGTGTTGTGGGGCTTAGTGACTGTTTCCAGAAGGCTTTGAAGATGCAAAATGCTCCCAGGGTTAAGTGTTAGCCTGATTTAAGCATGTGGAGCAGCTAGGTCTCCCTCCCACCATCCTTCCTGCCACCATCCTCATTGGGTTTGCTTTCTCCTCTTGCAGAGCCAGGTCTCACTGTTGATGTTCCTCCTCTGGAAAGACCCCAAAGATGGGACATTACAGGTACTGTAATGCTGCAGGAGACCCTGTGGGCGCTGGGTTTCTTCCACCATGAGCTCACACAGCTCTCATTAAACCAGACCACCACCAACAACAAAGCCATTGGGGTCAAAGCCAGGTTTTTGCCCCCTCCCCGTGTCCCGAACCATCTGAAACCCAAACACGCGCAGCGGCTGGGTGTTTGTGTGACTTTCTGAGCGGTGACAGCACAACTTTCCCACGCTGCCTCCCCCATTTAGCAGCTGCAGAGCCAGACCTGTAATCACAATCTTTATCCCAAGACAGGCTAAAAACCCAAACCCCTTCTGAAACGCTGAAGGTAGGTGAACATTGCCAGAGTGTCACGTATTAAGGTGGTGTCTAACGAGCTCCGTGTCCCACTTATAATTGAAACAGAAGAGAGTATTCACTTTTCATTCATTTTTAAAAGACTATTCAAATACCCTTTCATCTCTGCTAAACAGCCTGCCATGTATTTGAAGCCATTTTATATTTTGTTTCTACAGACATCCAAAAAAACAGAGGTGAGTATTTTGGAACATTGATAGAAAGATGCAAAGGCTTGTGAGGCACTGAATGGCTTCAAGCTGCCTCAAACACATTCATCTTCCCAAGAAGAATTAGGCACAGTGTGATTCATTTTAATAGCAGAAGAAAAAAAATAATACTACGATGTAGTGCTAAGTTCCTAACCTTTGATGGTAGACTAAAAAAAGAGAGAGAAGGGGAAAAAAAAAAAATCTTTCTTCCCTTATGTTGTTGAAGTCTCCCTACACCCATCCGTTATGTCCAGCTTATCAATTAAGATGAACCCCATGAACTTCAGATGTGTTTTTTTTTTTAAAACAAGGCACCATCCATTTAAATGTGTAAAATTGCCTGCAGCTCCCTTGAACCACAGGATTCAGTCCCGAGCTCTGTGTACTCGGTGTGAAGTTGAGCCCTTTGATAGAAGTTTTACTGATGTTTTAAATGAAGTCTTCTCATACACACAAAATAACCCAGATAATTTAAAAATCTCGTCGAAAAAAATTAGGGGGGGGGTGGGTATATAAAAATAAAAGGCAAATGTAGTCAGTGCCATTGGTGCAGCACAAGCCAAGTGGCTGGTTTGGGTACCAATGGGCCAGACCCAAAGTGTTTCCACAATTTCTTCCCCAGGGTGCCTGGAGTGGAGGAAGGTCTGGGAGACAAACCCAGCCCTGGTATGGACAGCTTCCCTCAGAACAAATTCAGCTCTAAAATGGGTGTTCTACCGTGAGTACCAGTGAGCGGGAAGGTGCACAGGTAAGAGCTCCCCGGCGCTGGTCCTGCTCAGCTGCCATCACCTCCACCCTAAGTTTGCATTGGCCAATGCAGCCCTGTTAGCCAGGGCTTCACAAAATTGGGCTTCACTTTTGCTGGGGGGTACTAAGGGAGCCCCCAACAGCGCCAGCTCCATCCCACCCAGGTAAGGCTGTGACCTCCCTCCATCACCCAGGGGCTGATGCTGGAGCCCACGGCCCTGTGGAGCACTGGGACCACCCCACCCCTTTGGGCAGCACACCCCAGCTCCCTCACAGAGCAAGAAAAAGCCCCCACCCCTCCATCAGCCCCATCTCTCACCCCATCAGGTCAGCTCAGTGGTGCTGTAAGTCTATGCCAACTTTATAGCTGAGTTACCCAAAGGAGCTGTAATCCTTGCACCCAAACACAGCCCCCCAACCCACCCTCTGCCTTGACTACTTGGGCTGTGACCACCTCCCAACAGGAATCGCTCCTGCCAAGGCCCTTTCCAGCTCCCACCACACACAAGCAGAAACCTTTCAAGGCATTAGAGGTGAAAGAAAAAAAAAAAGGAGGTGAAAACAAAACAAAACAAAAAGGTCAGACGATGTTAATTTGAAAAATATAAAATTTTAATAAAGGCTACATCTCTTAATTACAATAATTATTGTACCAAGTAATTTTTTTTTTTAAATGAAACTCTTTATAATGCATAATTTACAGTATAAGTAGAACAAAAATGCCATGGCAAAAGTCATGAGTACAGGACTTGTAATAAAAGGCATAAAATATATTTATACATAAACCCCTTAAACAAACAAGGGAAAGCTTGAACCCTGAATATAGGGCGACGCATGGTCTCGTAACACCATGCAGGCACAGGTACTGTACTGATTAAATTTTAAAAAAACACTAGAGATAGTGTATTAATATTTTCACCATACATTTTTCTACAATATATACAGACTTACACAGAGTAGCAATGGCAAACAGAATGCACAGATTAACTTAATCAACACAAAAACCCAACTGTAGAAATGCAAGGTCTCTCTCGCTCTCTCTCTCCCGGGAAAGGCTGGCTCCGTCCCAACACCCATCAAGCTCTGCCAAGGGGTGCAAAGAGCCTTCACCCAAGGGCTCAGATGGGTGCTGGGAAGGTAGGACCACCCCCACCCCCCTCCCACCTTCTCCCACCCAAACAACACCCCACCAAACCCGAACAAAACCAACCACGCAACGGATCATGCCGAGCTGAACATACACCCCGGAGTAGTTACAAGTCGTTGAAACACACGTTGTGCTAAGGGTGACGTAGAATGGCCAAAGAAAGGTGGCTGTGGGGAACACACAGGGGTTGGGTTTGTTAACCTGGCTTTTGCAACGTGTCCTTGTGGTGTGCTAAGTACAGAAATGGGAACCAGATGGCTTCTTCTACAGCTCTCCTGGGCTCAGGGTTTTGCCCTACCTTGCCTCAACCGAGGGGGGTACGGGGCACCGCAGGGTACCCTCACCCCTGGCAGCAGCACAGCAAAACCCTCACACCTCAGAAATCCATGGACAAACTAACCAGTTGCTGTTGTTGTATTGCAGCTAACACTTAAGACCTTTATTTCAAATTAGAGCAGCATAGATTAAAATGCACCGGTCTCTAGATGAATGGCAGGACAGTATTTTTAATTCTGGTTTTATTATTATTATTATTAATTATTATTATTTCTTTAGAAAAGTTTTATCTTCACTTGGAGAAATATTGGGCACAAGGTCACTCCTTCCCTCTTCCCCCCCCCACCCTAAAACAAAAAGAACCACGAATGTGCTCAGAGCCAAACTCCTCAATTTTAGATAGTGGGAACACTATAAAAAAATAAAATAATCCTTCCTCCCATCACCCCACTTCCCAGCCCCTCTCTTCTCCATTGTTAAAGCAGCATATCCAAAAACTGGACTTAAGGGAAAACAGACTGTTCAATAAATATCAATAAGGATTACTGTTAAGGTAAGCTATACACAGTTTCTCTTAGTCCATAGATTTCAGATCCCCGGGAAATCATATATTATGTATGGAAGTCTCTCAAACACGGTCTGCATCTCCAATAGCCAACAGTGGTCATGTTTTTAATAAATAGTTCAGGGTTTTTATCATCTCAGTACCCAACTCATGAATAATAAATGCCATTTTTTTTTCCTCTAAGGCTAATTCAGCAAAGTCTTCACAGACTTCACTTTTTTTTTTTCTTCATTGGTTCAAAACTTTCCTTCAGGTTTTTTTTTTTTTTCCTTTTCCTTTCCTTGTCATCACTACTGTTGTGTGTCCAAAGACTTTTTCTAGCTTAACTTTTCTTAAGAAACACAGATGCCATCAATCGATCCTTTCTACTTTCCCAAGAATCCTCCCTTCGTACATGGGCAGGATGGTTTCATCTTCCCAAATCTCTTCAAACACCGCACCGCAGTCAAACTCGTCGCTTGCTTTTTTGAAGTAGTATCTGTGGTAAGGAGAATTAAAAACACAGTTAAAAAACATCAAAAGGTGAAGCCAAAGGATGCTCTGGCAGTTCTTTTAACCACACTGTTTCCAATCTCTCCCCCCTAGGATGCTCCTCCAGCGCCCAGCGTGGCCAGGACACCCTCGGGGCTGCTCAGGTCCAGCATGACATGAAAGCATCCCTGGGGCTGAAGGCTGTGCACACTCCTCAGCAGTGGCAACAGCTTCTACACTGAGTCAGTGATACATATTGTTAGTGGATATCCTCAGCCATAAGGAAAATTACAAAACATGGTGATTTCTGGTCAAATATTTAAAAAATAAATAAACAGAATCTCAAAGCAAAGCATTCTTAAGGTTGCCCTCTCTCCCCACCTTCTCTCTTTCATGTGTTTTCTTGTTTCAAGGCTGGAGCCCAACATTAAAATTAGCAACTGGTATTAAAAGGAGAGGCTTTTTAGGCAGACAGATGGATTAAAAGGAAAACCATCCCAGCTTCCTGCAGCACAAAAGCTGAAACTCTGTGGCACTCGTACCATAAAAAGAAAACCCACCCCAAAAACCCAGGAGCCTCGTTCCAACAGCCAAGTGCCCCCTTCACATCTCCATTGCCACGGCAGGACCTCCTGTGTTTGTCTCCCTCAGAGAGACCCTCTGAGTCCTCAGAGGCACGGAGCAAGCCCTGGTCCAGCCTTCAGGAGGTGACACGGGGGGTCAAGTAGCAGTGTCCTGCATTCCTGCTCTTTTGCTCCGGGTCGTTAGATCATGAAGCCAACGCTCCCGGAGACAAAAAGCACCCCCCACCCCTCCTGTGTCAAACAGTAAGGACCCCTCCATTATCCTGAATTAGACCGTTCAGCTTCTTGATTAAAGGTTCCTTTTATCCCGTTTGGAGCTGTCTTCCTTCTAAGGCTGCTTAATTGCATATGCACAAATGAAGGGCTTCATTCAGAGGGGTAGCATTTAGGGAGCCTGTCCGTCTGCCGCCGCACACCTCCTCGGACAGGCCCTTGGAAAAAAAAACTCTTTGCCACCCCCATCACCAGTGATGGGGAAGAAAAAAAAAAAACTTCATCAGCTGGATCATGAAGAAAAATTATAGGGGAAAAAAATAATAAAATAATTCACCCCTCCCACACTCTTCCTTCCCCTGTAGCTGCCACACAACTGGGGCTGGCAGATGTTTGTTGGGGAAAGGGTTTTGCAGTTGTTGGTTTTTTTTAGGATGGGAAAGGAGAGGTGATTAAGTTCACTTTTAACAGTATAGCCAGGACAGGGCCTGAGAATTTCTTCTTTTTTTGTTGTTTTTAGTGACTTTTCTATTACACATTTTTAAAATACTCAGTACCAAACAGCCTGCAAACCTATTTAATTTTAGGGTATGCCAAAATTATTTTGGTAGGGGGATAAAAGCTGCCTTTTTAGCCAGAGAGATGAAACCAGCCCTGCTCAGTCAAGGTATGATTAGGATTTATTTTTGTGAAGTCATCCCAAGGTGGATTCACACATGTTGTGCCTTTAATGGCTCAGCAAGGAAAAAAACCCCAAAACCATCTTATTTAGGTCCTCCAGAGCCTGCACTCACTGAAGTCAATGGCCCAACTCCCACCAGCTTCCACGCTGCAGGTCAAGGCCACAATTCCCCAGGCCAGCAGCCTTGAAACAAACCCAAAAAAAACCCAAGGAAAAGTTTGAATGAATGACAAAGAACTTTCTCTTCCCTTTCCCCTTCGCTGCCCCCTCTCCAGATAACAGCAGCTCTTCCCAATAACTTCCTCCACAAGCCCAAGCGCTGGCTGTGTTTACAAAATTTGTATTTGAGAAAACAAGCTATGACCTTTTACATAATTACAACCTTATTTCACAGAGAAAAAAGGGGAAAGAAGGAAAAAAAAATATAAAAAAAAATAAATAATCCTCCCCCACAACATCTTCAAACAACTCACTCTGCTCCTATTTGCTCAGAAACGGCCTTTCCATTGAAACATATTTTATGTGGCAAACTTTGCTCTTTTTTTTTTCTTTTTTTCTTTTTAATTTTTTTATTATTTTTTTGGGGACATCTGGCACCAATCGAGGCCTGGCGTTACAGCTCCGTTTTGAACCGCTGCCATCCTCAGATTACCCGACACCACCCAGTTTTTCTGTGCGTGTATGTTTGTTTTTTGTTAACGCCATCGGTATTAAATCACTGCTTAATTCCTCCTTTTTTTCCTTCTTTTTTCTTCCCTTTTTTTATATTTTTGGAGTCTGGGTTGGGATGGATGGGGTGGGGGTGGATGTGCATGTTGAGGAAAGCAAAGCGGCGATTTCCCCACGGCGGGACCGTCCGCGCGGCTCTGGCATCGCGGGAGCCCACGGTACCCGCCTCGCAAACTGATCCAATCAATAAAGAATTTGGAGAGTGGAGCATTTCTGCATGTCTTTGTGCATTAAATGAAAGGCAACAGCTTCAAAGACATGCTTATTAAATGTGCCTTAAAAAGAAATCAATGCCAGATGTGACCAAAGCAGCCTAGTTAGTGCCTCCCCGTAACACACACGCTACTCCGGGCACTGCGGACCTCTTCCCTGAAGGTCACCCGCAGTTTCACTCAAAGTCCAGCCAAAAGTCAAAGCTTAGATCAAAATGATTCCCTGGAGGTACACACATTTGTGTAATTAGTTTCACCTTGTGTCTGTGCAAGATAAAATACTGGGCACATACCCAAGATCCTTTTATAAATTTCTGTATTGTCTTTACCCAGGTGTAAAGGGGTGAGATCTAAGCAAAACGTTGTTTCATCCTTGTCAGTCACTTAAAAACATTTTCTAAAGTAATTACAGTCTGACAAGGCACAAATAATTGCAGCTACAGGGGCTTTGGGGCCACAGAGGTTTGAGGAGCCTGCTCCTGCACTTGGGTATTATGTTAAAAAAACATAAAAGTCAGAGAAAATGAACCAAAATTCGGATTGTATTTTGGAGGGGTGTGGGTCTGGAGCAGCGGCAGACCAGTGGTGAGGCCAGGGAAACTGGTTTACAACTGGGGCATGAGGCTGCATCAGCTGGAGAAAGATCCAAGGGAAGCTTTAGGGGGTAGAAAATGATGCAATATTGCAAGGAGCCCAGGACCTCTCCTGCAGGTTGTCCTCTCCTGCAGGTTGTCCAGGTTGGGTGTACTTGCAGGTTGCTGCCATCTGATGGCAGCTGGGCGGGCTGTGAAGATGGTTTTGGGGATGGATTTGGCTGGATTTCAGCCCC
Source organism: Heliornis fulica (assembly GCA_013399135.1). NCBI lineage: Eukaryota > Metazoa > Chordata > Aves > Gruiformes > Heliornithidae > Heliornis > Heliornis fulica. The sequence continues at coordinate 19,338 of VXBZ01009998.1, read as the reverse complement.
GCTGTGCAACAGCCACAGGTGGCCCACAGCTTGGCACTCCCCAGCCCAAGAGCACCCTTGGGTCACCTACTTCTGAGCTGCATGGGTGGGCTTCCAAAAGGCAGAGCCAGGCCAGTGACCGAGCACCGGCTGGGAAGTCTTATAACCAACCCAAGTGACCACCTGGAGACTAAATCTGAGGGGCCAGTTCCAGGACAAACCTTCTGGCTCTCTGTAAACCCACCAAATTCAGCACAGATTAAAAACTCAAAGCTGGACTGTCCCTTCTCTGCTCACCCTGCACCTGGTGGGTGCAGTCATCCCACCAGATGATTCCACAAGTGCCCAGATCTACCCAGAAAATACAGAAACAGCCACCATGAAGCCACTGCACGGGAACTACCAGTGAGCAGCAAACTGGTTAAACTGGGAGCTGGGCCCTGGTAACCAGACTGGCAGGGCTTGTTGAGTGTTTCTGAGGAGGAACTCATGGCTGGTGGAGCTTTCCCTGCAGGGCAGAGGGGTTTTTTTCCCCTAAAAAAGAGAAAAGCGAGCTCACTGCATCATATCCCCTCAGCTGCAAGACCTCAACCTTCCATTTATGGCCACACCATTAAAAAATAAATTATTAAAATTATAATATTCAACAAGTAGGCAAAGCAGGAGGACAAGAGCAAGACGAACGCTGACCCCAGTTTGGAAACTGAACCCCGCGGCGCCGCAAGGCCATCCCAGCCTGCATCCCAGTACAACTGGGGGAGGAGGCTGGGCAGGGAGATGGAGAGGAGGCAGCCCCACAGCCAAGCTGCAGCTCAGAGCCCCTTTCTCCATCTCCAAGTTGCTCTTGGTTTGAGGGAATAAAGATCTTCAACCTCTGAAACGTGAGGTTAAAGTGTCATTGCGGAAAGACCATCAAACCACCAGCTCCTTCTTGGGACGCGTTGAAATACACCAGAGAAGAAACAAACCACAGGTTCTTACCTGTAATTTCCCTTTTTGCTCAGCTGCTCTTTAAAGTGCCCAAGTGTCAGGCTCTGGGCCTTTAACATCCTCCTGTAGGGAATTTCTTCTCCGCATAAAAAATAGGTGACAACCAACTCGCTGGACTGAGAGGTGTGAACAACCGGCAGTTTCTTTGGCTCTTTGTGACTGAAAAACAGAAAACACACACAAACTCCTCTTATTTTTCCATTTGAGCACAAGGTGCTGTGCCACACTCAGTCCAACAGTGCTTGTGCCACACCTAACTCGGGTCAGAAACATCCCAGGTGTGACCCAAGAAGTCGTGAACTCGTCACGCTGCGTTTGCACGGGCCTTCGCCGGGCTCCCACACCAGCTCCGGTGCACCGGGACGGCGGGAATCACGGCCTGGCAAAGCTCCCAGCTTCAGGCAGAGGGGACCTGGCACCATTTTATGGGTGGGAGAACCCAGGGATGGAGGTGAGGTGCTTGCTGGAAGCACTGGACCGTGGGCCAGGTGAGCGTGCGCGGGGCTCGCCATGGGCCCACCTCCGCTGAGCGAGCCCCGGGGCCGTACACCCCTGATTGGAAAAGGCTCGTTTCATCTGCCTGCACACAAAGCATCTGTCAAGCTTTCTTCTGAGGCACAAAACCACCTCACAAAGCCAAACCACCAGCAGCCTCTTCACCTGAAGTACACAGGAGACCTCAGGTATACTCACACACACACCCCAAGTGAGGATAAAATTAACTGGATATTGTTATTTTCACTAAGAAACGCTTCTTAAAGAATAATTAAAACAATATTACCCAGCAAAATGGCAGTGTTCTAGTGCATACCATGCAGCCAAACCTACGGCTGCTTCTGAGGCAACATACACTTGGCATGTCAAAAGGTCACAAAGTGTTAGTCCGCAGTAATTTAGTCTTCCTAATTTGTTCTAAGTCTTTGTAGAGTGGCTTCAGAAAAAAAAAAGCTGCTAGCAAAGACAGCTGGTGGACTTAAGGTCAACCAATTAAAAATGAAAGGCTCTAGTCAGGTGGCTCAGTCTGGACTTCAAACATTACTCATTGCTTAAGATGAAGAGGGTAAGAAAGAAAACTTTAATTATTTAGGCCATTTTAGACCTCTCTGTAGCAGATTTCTTGTTAAAAGAACCATCCTGTAATTAGACTAATCCAATCTTTGTCCACTTTACAGGAATGCAAGTTAAAAAGAGCCAGAGACAAGATTTGAAAATGTTTTGTTCTTTAAGAAGAATGTTTGAAAGAGGAAATTTCAGCTATAAGAATTTCCTCTCTTTTCAAAGCACAATTCATTTAATGAAAATATAATTATGAGATAGATATATATATATTTCCCAACCCTTTTTGCACGTGCAATACTCACTCTTCTGTCGTTAGACTTGCATTGCAGAAAGGGGTGTTTCCCCCCTGAACGGCAGCCGAGTGGTTTCGATCCCTCTGCTGATTTGAGGTTGAACATCTGAAGTGGAGAGGGGGGGAGGGCAAGTGGGGAAGAAAAGAGGAGGGGGTGGGGTGGAAAGAGAGAGAGGAAAAAAAAAAAAAAACTTTTAAAAAAATGGTTGAAATACAATCTTCTTAATTGAAGTCTCCTGTGGGTCGTTAAGTTCGCTCTTTGTATCAACCCTCACATGTTGTAAACAATCAAAGGAAGAATTAAAAATGCTGTGGGCTAATTTATCCTTCCCTACCCAAATGAACGATAACCAGTCCAATTCTCCACTTGGTATGTAGCTGGAGTCCGTCCCAGAGGAGAAATGGGCAAATTACAGCCATCAAAAGAGTGGAAGTAATAGTCTAGGATTCGAACTGTTTGCGCCGGGGCAGGGTGGGGTTGGAAGAAGGAGGCTCATCCTTGGGGCTTGGCCAAGCTGTGCCATCACACGTCCCCACGGTCCAGCCCCACGCTGACCCCTCTACCTATGGGGAGACCCTATCCCTGTTCACCCACCGCCTTTGCTTGTCATCAGCCTGAGTGTCGGGTGCAGATGAGAGCATCCAGCACCCAGCAAACATTTCCTGGCCCTGCTGCTCACCAAACCCCATTGCGGGACCAGAACCACTCCCACTGCAGGACCAGGACCAGAACCATCCCTCCTGAGGGACCAGAACCATCCCCACTGCAGGACCAGGACCAGAACCATCCCTCCTGAGGGACCAGAACCACCCCCACTGCAGGACCAGGACCAGAACCATCCCTCCTGTGGGACCAGAACCACCCCCACTGCAGGACCAGGACCAGAACCATCCCTCCTGTGGGACCAGAACCATCCCCACTGTGGGACCAAGACCACCCCTCCTGTGGGACCAGAACCATCCCTCCCAGGACCATCCCCAACATGGGACTAGACCATCCCTCCTGTGGGACCAGAACCATCCCCACTGCAGGACCAGGACCATCCCTACCACGGGACCATCCCTCCCAGGACCATCCCTCCCATGGGACCAGGACCATTACTCCCAGGACCATCCCTCCCCTGGGACCAGGACCATCCCTCCCAGGACCATCCCTCCTGTGGGACCAGGACTAGGACCATCCCCACCACAGGACCATCCCTCCCAGGACCATCCCTCTGGTGGGACCAGGACCCTCCCTCCCGCAGCCGTTACCGTTGTTTCTGCGGTTTGGAGACCTCGGCGAGCCGGCGACACGCTTCCTCCAGCTGGGCCAGGGTGTTGGGTGGGGTGAGCGGGGGCATGGCAGGGTCCTGGACGAAGGGGTGGGCAGGCTGTGCCCCACGCGGGTGGCTGCCGGTCCCCCACGGGTGGTGGCGGCCGGGGGCCCCCTTGGCGAAGTCGGAGCTGTAGGCCTTCTTTGTGCTTTGTGTGCTTGGGGAGGGGAAGAAACTCGGGTTAGAAAAGCTGGAAAATATGACTTTAATAGCAGCTCCTATTCTGCTCGCTCCCTCTCAAAAGTCTGTCATAACATGAAAGGAGGTTTATTGCCAAAAACATGACATTTTTGTGGTTTTTCTGGTTCTGCGGAACAGCTTTTATATTAAACTGGAGGAGCAAAGAGTCTCATTTGTTTTTAGTGATTGTAAAAATAGACAGCCCATGTAATATATAAATATTTACCGGGAGCGATACTGCTGTAGACAGCTGAGTATTTACCTATGGGGCTTGTGCTTATTTTGTCTCTCGCTCTCCAGCATCCACTGCCAGACGTTCTGCGCCCGGTCCGCCTCGCCCCCCGGTAGCTGCACCCCGCCAGGGCCGGGCAGCCCCCCGTCTCCGGGTGGCAGGGTGACGCTCTCCGCTCCTCTGCCCGGCCTCTTCGGCAGCGTCCCCGACCTGCTGATGGCGAGAGAAAGGGGACATGAGCCCACTGTTAGCCCACTGCGCTGCTGTGGGGGTCAGCACCCACTTGTAGGTGGATGATGGGGTGGGTGTAATGGAGACAGAACCTTGTGACTTACCCAAAGGGCTCCAGTGGAGGAAGAGGAGGGTCTGTGGTTTTGGGGTGGCCCTTGCACTTGGGGTAGCAGTAGTAGTCGCTGCCTGCCGGGCAGCAGCACTGCACCCGCTGTGCCGCCTCCGCTTCGATCTGCTCCTTCGTCTTGGGCACGGTGTGGTGGTGGATGTAGTGATGGTGGACGTGCTTGGTGGTCTGCTTGGTGACGAAGCCCTTACCCACCAGGGCGCACACTGCCGGCGAGGCCGTGCCAGGCTGCAGCTTGCCCGTGGGCAGGCGGTCGGGGGAGCGGGCGCGGGGGCTGTGCCGGCCCATGCCAGGTGACTGGCAGCCGGGGGTCTTCAGCACCCGGGAGAGATGTTCGTCCAGGATGGCCTGGGGGTCCTCCTCGTAGCTGCCGGAGGGCAGGAGCGAGAGCGGGTGCTGCGGATGCTGGGGGTTCACCATCTCCCGACCGCTCTGCAGGCTGGTGGGCAGCTCCGAGCCCTCCTTCTCCTCGTCCTGTGGACAAGCCATGGCAGGGGATAAACACCAGGGGACAGGGGGACAGCAAAGCGTGCGCTGGGATGTACCCCCCCACCCCACCGACTCTCCAACAGCAGTGTGATCGACACACACTGCTCCCCGTGGGCAGGATGCGGTCCCCCTCCCACCCCCACCAAACCGTGGCAGGCAGAGAGCTCTGCCCAGCCCCTTGAGGGTTAATCCTCCTACCTCCTTGATTTGCTGCAGCCTCTCCTCCAGACTGTCCATGGTTTCCTGCTCCTGCTTCAGCTTCTCCAGCCGGGAAATGAGCTCCGCGGCGAAGGCAGCCGGCTCCACCGGGGTCATCTCCTTGGGAAGACGGTGGGTCCTCTACAAGGAGCGGGGACAGAAGGCACAAGGCATGTTTAGCGGGCGGCGCGGGCGCTTAGCCGGAGCGGCATCGCCGGCCCCGCTACGCTTGTTGTGTCTCCATGTTTGGATGAAAAGACGACCACAACTAGGCATGGTCTGCTCTGGATTTTTATGAGCTAGTGCTGTGGCCTCATGGAGTGACATCCTCCCCACCAGCGTTTGCCTTCGGCAGGAGCAGTTGGTCGCACTCTGAGGAACCCCGCTTGTTCTCTCTGTAGTACAACCAGCCCATCAGTAGCTACTCTGA